>JAMKQA010056770.1:0-15299 GCA_024699735.1 Posidonia australis | reverse complement strand
AACGAACCGTGGATGGGAAAATCACCAGGATTTATTCCAGCGGAATGAACTGTGGATGGCAAAATCACACCAGGATTCGTTCCAACAAAGCGAACCGCTGATTGGAAAAACACACCAGGATCTGTTCCAACGAAACGAACCGTGGATGGGAAAATCACCAGGATTTATTCCAGCGGAATGAACTGTGGATGGCAAAATCACACCAGGATTCGTTCCAACAAAGCGAACCGCTGATTGGAAAAACACACCAGGATCTGTTCCAACGAAACGAACCGTGGATGGGAAAATCACCAGGATTTATTCCAGCGGAATGAACTGTGGATGGCAAAATCACACCAGGATTCGTTCCAACAAAGCGAACCGCTGATTGGAAAAACACACCAGGATCTGTTCCAACGAAACGAACCGTGGATGGGAAAATCACCAGGATTTATTCCAGCGGAATGAACTGTGGATGGCAAAATCACACCAGGATTCGTTCCAACAAAGCGAACCGCTGATTGGAAAAACACACCAGGATCTGTTCCAACGAAACGAACCGTGGATGGGAAAATCACCAGGATTTATTCCAGCGGAATGAACTGTGGATGGCAAAATCACACCAGGATTCGTTCCAACAAAGCGAACCGCTGATTGGAAAAACACACCAGGATCCGTTCCAACGAAACGAACCGTGGATAGGAAAAACACACCAGGATTCGTTCCATCGGAATGAACCGTGGATGGGAAAATCACACCAGGATTCGTTCCATCGGAATGAACCGTGGAGAGGAAAAATAGAATATCAAAAGACACCAGGATTCATTCCATCGGAACGAACCGTGGATGGGAAAATCATACCAAGATTCGTTCCATCGGAACGAACCGTGGATAGGAAAATTCAATATCAAAAGACACCAGGATTCGTTCCATCGGAATGAACCATGGATATGAAAATTCAATTGTAAAAGACACCAGGATTCGTTCCATCGGAACGAACCATGGATGGGAAAATTCAAAATATAAAAAGACACTAGGATTCGTTCCATCGGAACGAAATGTGGATAGGAAAACACACCAGTATTCGCTCCATCGGAACGAACCGTGGAGGGGAAAATCTCAAATATCAAAAGACACCAAGATTCGTTCCATCGGAACGAACCGTAGATGAGAAAATTCGGAATATCAAAAGACACCAGGATTTGTTCTATTGGAACGAACTGTGGATAGGAAAATTCAATTGTAAAAGACACCAGGATTTGTTCCATCGGGACGAATCGTGGATAGGAAATTAATATAAAAGAACACCACGATTCATTCCACGAGAACGAACCGTGGATGGGAAAATTGAAATATAAAAGAAAAAGGCCCTGAACTCGTTTGTTGGATCAGAATTTAAAGGTGAAGGGAGGTCTGACCTTCTACTTAGCCACAAGGATTTGCCAAGGGGGAACTTATTTAGATATCAGTGCACCCTGGTTCATCACCACTGTGGGGAATGTCTGTTGAATTGGTGTAGTCCCACTCTACAGTCGTCATTCCAGTGGAGGCCATTAAGTTGTGAATGTCATTTCTTTGTAAGAAGATACACTGACCATCACTTGGAAGATAATTCATGCCATGCATTCTCGAAATAGTCCTTCCTTCCACGAAGCAGCTTACATGCCCTTGGTCGAAGGCTCAGATTACATTGATGTTTTGTATGTGACTTTTGACCAAAGAGCAGCTGACATGCCCCTGGTTGAAGTCTCTGGTTCAATTTCACCACAGCTAGTCCTTTGTATGTGACCTCTGACCAAAAAGCAGCTGACATGCCCCTACATTCTAAGTTGATGTTCTGATAGGTGCCTGAAACATGACTTTCCATCAAAGAGCAGTTGATATGCCCCTAGTCGAAGGTTCTGGCTCTGTTACACTGTAGCTTGTTCTTTATCTTTGACTTTTGACCAAAGAGTAGCTGACATGCCCCTGGTATTGGACTAGCTGGACATCACTTGAAGGTATGGGGTGTTGGAAGCCAGGCTGTAATTACAGATGTTCCGTGAGCCACTGGAATACTTGACACCGTCACTAGCTGATGCAAGTTACCATTCATCAAGTGATAGAGAATATGTGCAACCAACTGCTTCCCTATATTGTACTTGGAAAACTAAAGGAATCGAGGCGACTTTGCTGAAGGCCTCTGTCTCTGACTGGCATGTTTGGGGGTGTATTCCGTTCAATCTTGGTGTTTTGATGGCTCAGTATTTGGGCGCACCACTTTAGGATATCTTTCTAATTGTCTTTGCCAAATTCTAGATTATTGTAGGGTTCATAGTCACGTTGTTGTCCCTGCTAATCATTTGACTTGTAGATTCTAATCAGAGAATAACTGTTTTGCCCTTGATGAATCAGATTGTGTGAGTCCAGCTAGAAGGCAGTTGACATGCCCCTAGCATGAGGGTGAATGATCCCTTGAATCACTGAAACGGCTGCAGCTGATTTTGATTGAGGCCAGAGACACCTTCGTTCCTTGACTGGAGGCATGTATACTCATCCACTATTCTGAGCTATGCTCGGATGGCAAGAAGTAATGTGAGACATTGTAGTATGTCTTAGGCTGGCTATTCTATTCTCTGTTGTTTGTTATGCACTATGCTCTGGCTATAGACATGTATTCGGCTGTGTTGTCCTCAGGCCTTCCACAAACAATGTCTACCACACTTGAACTGTTGTGGAGGAATTGTTGTCACACTACTGACTCTACAAGTCCGTGTAGCTCGTACACTGACTAGTGTCCTCACTGTATATGTACTTTGACTACTGAGGAGCTTGAATGTCCTTGGGCAAAAAAGTTTGGTAAAGATCCTACAAGCGAAAAGAGTGATCCAAGCAAGGCTATGATGATTATTGTTATCATTGTGGGCTTTATGATTCGTGAGCAATTTAGTTATGCAAGAGTGAAATTTGTTTGATGCATGCGTTGTGATTTCAGTTGCTTGTTATCTACATTTACTATCCTACCTGTTCAATGAGTTCATTATCAGGGTTGTTTGCTTGTTTAGTTTAGTTGTCGGTTTGCCCTCAATTAGACTGGAAAGTTGTATGCCTGTTAGAGAGGGATGATACTTTCGACTCAGTTGCCACTAGAAAGACTTACAAGTCGTTAGGTGGCTCTCATTCGGTAGGGGTGGCACTCGAACTCATTGCAGGATATTATGGTGGACATGGCTTCATGCCAAACTCTTCAAGGTCCGGCACCTACTTTTTCTTTTTCGATATCATCGTCTTTTCTTTTCTTTTTTTCCCTCATAGACGTGCAACTTCACTCTAACCTTATCTTGGAGGTAATAAGCGCTTGATTTATTCTGGAGGCCTTTATTGCAAGAGGGTCGGTCAGTCCCTCAAAGGTGTGATTTGACCAAGTGCGTACTCCAACTCCTTCCCAAGGTATGGTAAGGGTAGAGCTACAACGCACGCCTCTCACTCATGGGCTGACTTCTATCTTCGCCTTTTGTCTTCTCTATTCTTTTATGCCCTTGCGAATGCATGTTTTCATTTCTGGCTCACACTCTCAGTCAACCCTAACATTTTATCTCCCTCTTGGAGGTGCAGGATGCTTATGGAGCTTGGAGACTTCCTCTGGCTTTGATATTTGGTGGCTCCCTTGCTAACCTGGTCGTCTAAGGAGGGATAATCTATTCTAACATTGGTGAGCTTTTCCGATTTTCATCATCTGGCAGAATGTTATTGATAAGCAAACTACCCTTCTACTGTTTCTTGATGTTTTCTTGCTGTTTTATGTTTTTTTCTTTTTCTATTTTTATCTTTTGTGCTTTTTCTATTTTTGTGTTTTGATATATGGTGATGCAGAAAGAAAACAAAGGAAACACAGGAAAAGGATACAACTCCAGTCCTTGCCATTGATGTTTACTGATGCCATTGAGGTTCAAAGTAACTCTTTGCAGTGCCATTGGAAAACAAAATCAAGGCAAGTGTAACAAAAGCTATCACAACTGTTGTTGGAATCGAGGCTGTCACTGTGAATGCTGAATCTGTTGATGACATTAACATTGTATATTTGTTGGAACTGATATCAGCTGTGACGGTTGTCACCCACTTGATCCAGGGTATTTGCACATATTAGGTTAGATCAGCTCATGGCAAACTAGCAAGCTTTTGTTTTGACCCCCCCACAAAGGAACAAGAATAGGAGTGGTGCATATGAGTGACGCCGAATAGAACTGAGAAAAGAAAAGAGGACAGACTAGGCAAATGTGGAATAAGAACAAGAGCGGCATACACATGTGCTGCCAAAAAGAAGCAAGGTGAGTACAAGCTAGGGAAAAAGAAGAAGCCCGATAGATTCCCTGGGAAAAACCTATGAGGTTCCAGTATCCTCGGAGCTTGCAGGCCCTGACACGGTAAGGTTGGCTATTCTAGGGTGTGCACGTGTGCATGCAAGTGTGTGGGTGGGTTGCCTCCTATGTGTTGATGACAGTGCTCACATTGTCAATCAAATTCTGGACAGCATTCCAGAGAGTGTGACACCCATTTGTCGAATGACGACGTACGCGATGTTATCGGCAAAACAACTTTGCCTTAGACCACTGAGGAAGCGGGTTCGATGGTGGGCGAATCTCCGGTAGTCGCTGAAATGGCACAACTTTAGGATAGATGTCGCTCAACGATTCTCCGAGTGGGGTGAGGTCTCTTTCCTTATGGCGAGGCCGCCCTTGCCGTTGTTGCTGCCCTTGCTGACCCGACATATCACGACATGTCGGTTCAACGGTGACATGTGGAGGTGTAATGCACACTGAACTAGATGCTTGTGATGATAAAGATATGGGTTCAAGTGATTTGCCTCGTGCAGTAACAATAATAGTCCCACAGTCGATTAGAGTCTGTATGACATCCCACAAAGTGAAGCATTTATCAGTGGAATGCTCAGAGCTCGATGATAATCGCAGTATACGTTCGCATCGTACCACCGAGGGAGTGGAGTCGGCGGGGGACGCGGATAAGGAGTCTCAGAAGTGACACAACCTGAGGAAAAATAACGCTCAGTGGCTTACCTAGTGGAGTGTAGTCATTTTCAATGCAATAGCCTCGTTTCTTCTTAGGTTGCTGTCCTTGTTGAGCTGATGCGACGAGATGCACTGGCTTGACAGTGGCAGGTGTGCGCCTAGTGTGCGGTGACAACCTACGTGTTGGAACCTAATCCTGATGCTGAAGTGAATTCTTAGGATGCTGTGTTGTGTGTGGTGTTGAGTGCGAGAGCAACAGTTGCGGCACTGGGACAACTCCGGGTGACGGACTCGAGAAATGCTGTACTCTTGCGCAACCAATGGGTTGACTCCTAGGTGATTGTGATGCATGCTGCGAATAATGCAATTGTGGTGTAGGAGGCAGAGATAACGCCTCCATCGTTGGAGCAGTGGGATGCTGAGGCAATGGTATGGGCAATGAAGTAGTGGGGTGGGCCTGCAATGCTAAAGTGGTCCGCACTGGAACCTCAGAGGTTGAAGGAGGTGGACTCTCAACATGATCAAGAGAAAGGGCCATGCGCTCGAACTCTCAGGCCAAAGCCCTCAAGCACTGAGCTTGAGTGGCCGAGGACACATCAAAAGATAGGTCAGAAGGCATGAGCGAAACAGGAACGGACCCTAAAATAGATGAATCCATAGCTCCTTGAACTACTGAAATAGGAGGGCTCGAGGAATGGGATGCAGATGGTAGAACTTCTAGGACCCACGTGGTAGTCACCGTAGTTGAAACAATGATGGGCCCTAGACAGACATATGTTCGCCACTACTCTGGAAGAGTAGATAAGGATCCTCCCTGATTCTCAAATCGGGATGCATAGAGGGAAGGAGAAGCAGTCAAAGTGAAAGAAGGAGGACCCGAGTGTGGGACCCCCATCAGAACAACAATCGAAGGCTTGCAGGTCTGTGGGGCCATGGCTATCCACAAGTGGAGTAAAGGAGCTACGGAAGAGGACAAACGCACGAGTTCTAAGATGAACTACAGTCAACAAGTGACCAATAGCTCAGAAAAGACAAGAGAACACAACCACGGGAAGCAACCCGTGACGGAGACACCTGAGCTCCTGGTTGAGGACCTCGTAGCAAAGTACCTAAGAAAACAGGTAAGATAAATAGGTATTAGAACATGGACAACAACTCAAAGACAAATGCGAGTTATTAGTGTTGCATGCCGTGACACACGATGCAGATGAACGTCCTAAAATGCACTCTCTCACCATGCATATCCCATATTGGCTTGACCACACGGGACACAGTCATGGGTTTGGGTTTTGACTTTGGTCAGAAAGTAAGGTCCCCGCTCTAAATCCTGGCCAAAGCATAGGCAGTGAAGAAGTGGTGCATTAGTGGCCTTGTCTCCTGTAGTAGCAAGGACCTGTACCCTCTACTAGCACCAACACGACCCCGAACAAGGGGGGACAAACTAGCAACACGCTCTACGCCAAAGCTATAGAACGGGCTAAGAGAATTGTCCATCGCAAACTGTGGGTAGACTGAGAGGAGAAGATGCATGCTTTCTAAAATGATCATTCATGTGATATGCTTTTGTGTCTTTTACTTGCATTTTATTAGACTAGAGGGGATTGTGAGCATTTGTCTCTAGTTACGCCGTATTAAATTGTTCAGCTGAGTTTGTGTGTTTTAAGCAGAGGAAATTTATGAGCATTTGTCTCTAGTTACGCCTTATTAATTGTTCGTCTGAGTTTATGTGTTTTATTTTAACCAGATAGGGAAGCAAACAAGTCTCTACTCTCCTAATCATGGCAAATTTAAAAAGAAAGGAAAAACACACAATTACGGCATCCAAAAGTCAAGCAAAAGGCGTAAACATGGCATGTGTTTGTGTTGTCTTCATGTAAGTGAGTAAAACGCAAATATCGACAAACAAAGCATGCATTAGGTCAAGTGCATGTGCAATGGCATAGCAACAGTGTAAAGAAGGCAAAAAGGCATGTGCAATCAAATATATACAAGTAACAGAACAAGCAAGCAAGCATAATGCAAACAAACCAAAGACAAGTAGGGAAACAAGAACGAAAGCTAGAAACTTGTTATCCCCAGTGGAGTCGCCAGTTCCTGTGACCATGCCGGTGGAACCCATGGCACGACTCTCCACCTACTCTAGTGTATGGAAACACACAGGGAGATCTAATACGGTCACGGTGAAAATGGTGAATCCAGAAGAAGAAGAGAAGACCCAAAAACAACAAAGGGAAGACAAAAGGATAAGGAAAGGAGTTGCCACCTAGTCTTTTATTGGAAAGACGAGGAAAACCAGAAAAACACAAAATGGTAGAAAGCAACGAGATGCAAAGATGCAAGTGTGTTCCGTGCCTAACGGATAATGCAAGATGAATGCGGGCTAGAGAATGTGTAAGGATTTTAGTTACGCATGGGGAAAGGGTTAGGCACCCCCATGTGCTCGAGAAAACTCGCTCTTTCTAGGTTTCCTACTGTTAATGATCTGCTAAATGTATGCTTGCTTATTCTATATGCTCATGTATGAAGATGACCGAAAACATGCCAAATCACGGAGAAGTGAAATCAAAGGAAAAAGTTAATCCGAGGGTCAAATGTAGGCATTGTTAATGCCGCTTTACTGTATACCCTTGGGCGATGAGGAAAATCATGAAATTCTCGGAAAGCGTCTAGCAAAACAACGGAAATTGGGATAAATCCGAGAAAATAAAAAAAAGGGAAAATAATCCTTGTTTAGGGACCATGTCGGCTTTGTAAGCCTTTTACTGTACGCCCTCGGGCGATGGTAAACCAAAACAAGTGAAAACTGCAGAAAACCAAGGAAAACACGGATAATGAGGAGAAAACAAAGCTCAGAATAAGCTAAAAAAGCGTGCACCAAGTAAGGAAGAAAAGACAGGAAAATACGTGTACCTAATAGAATCCCTCTCCCACTCGTAACCGATTGGCCCACAGACCTGCCCACTCTTTAACCAACTTGACGCTCCACCTAACAAACTAACAAACATCTCTAACAATTGTCCCCTCCTTGCTCCCTTGGCTGCCAACAAGATGAACGGCAATCCAAGCTCCAGTGATGGCTGGTCCTGCTCTGGCTTGCTGGATTAGTGGTGGACTAGAGGTTGAACTCAGTAAGGAAGGAGGACTTGTCGCTAAACCATGAAGATCAAGTGGGTTCAGTGAGAGATGGGTGAAGAAGAAGATGGGTTCAAAGAGGATGATTTATGTAATCTTAGTAAAAATTGGTAAATGGTTAATAGATGTGGAGATGAAGTAATGAAGTGTGGATTGGAAGAAAAGAGATGGGTTAGATTGTTCATGGTGAGCCTTCATGGGCTTGCAGGCTTCATGGGCCTCCATAGGCCTATGTGGGCCCCCATGGGCCCAAATGTGTTTAGGTGGGCCCAAATGGACCAAATGAAGTCAAATGGGCCTAGAATGGGCTTGTGGGCCCAAGTGGGCTCAACTAGGGTTTAGTGGGCCTTGAAAGAGTTAATTGGGCTTAAATGGGCCTTGTGGGCCAAAGTGGGCTCAATCAGGATTCGAGCTCAGCCACCACATCTCCATCCTGCAAAATCAGAAAATTAGGGTGTCTACAAGTAGTGTCTAGTGGTGAAGTCCAAAGGGTGAGGAGGACCTTAGTGGCTTTCTGTTTGTTTCCCACTACATGCTTGTGTTTACCTTTGTTCACTCTATGGTTCTAGATGATTGCATTGAATTTTACTAGCCTCTAATGTTCAAGGAAGGCAATGGTCTATCATATAAAGCAGATCTCTGAGCCGTGGGTCGATACCATGTGTGGGTCGCACAGTTTGTCAGGCCTAGTGCTTAGTCAGACTGAGCCCCTACTATTTTATTTCAGCTAGCCCTTTTTGTTATGATTCCAGACCGGTTCAATTCTCTGATGTATTGTTTGATCTACCTGCTCTTGTGCTTGAATGTTCGTTTTTGGATTTTATAACTCTTATTGGAGACAATGAAAGTCTATTGTTTGATGCAAATCTCTGGATTGCATGTGTGTACCGCAGGTGTGTTGTGCAGTTTGGCTAGACCTAGCACTCTTCCAGATTGAGTCCATCTTCTTGGTTGCCTTACTTAACCAGTTTTCTACTTATATTCCTTGATTCAGTACGGTTTATTACTCTGATTTTTATGTCTACTTTACATGTTTGCCTTCCTACACTTGTTTTATTCTTGCATCATCATGCTATAATTGCAAACATTTAGTTGACACACAAGCTCCTACATAGCCTAACATGCAAGCAAGTAAGCCAAGAAAAACTGAGTAATCAGGTGTATGGGGGTGCCTAAAACTTTCCCCATGTTGTTTGTGATGTTTTCCCTTTGAGTGGAGCATCCTCCCTTGGATTTGCCATCTTTATCGTGACTTTATAGGTCCATGAGTCCCTTGAGAAAAGCATGATAAAACAACTAGAAAACACAAATCTCAAATTACTACAAAACATGGTTTTCAATTCATTTCAAAACATTCTTTTTCTTTGTGAATACATGAAATCTCTATTCAAAACCATGTTTTTTTCAAAATCATTTACTTTTCTCAAGTTTCATGCATTTTAAAACCTTTTATGCACCAAGAGAAATCCACATTCTCGACCAAATCCATCTTAAACCACAAGGCCTCATAGGGCTCAAAACAAAACCACACATTGGCTAGTAACTGGTTTAAATTACAATTCTCATTCAATGCTAGAATCTAGCTAAAACCTTGAGCCAAAACATTGAGTTTTATTCTAGCTCAAAACCACACACTTGTTCATTTTCATGATCATTTTCATTGGTGTTACCATGATCAGAGGTAACCAGACACACAAGCAGTAAGTGAGGACACCATTTCCCTTACCTTACTACACTACCGTGGTGACCACAGTCGTATTTGTATTGGTAACCACAGTCGTATCTGACAATTGGTTCAATTGGAGTCTCATGCCCCTACTAATTTTCCGACACCAAATCCACATGGCTTCTCAACACACAATCAGTTCCTTTTCAAATCATTTAGGTTTTCTTTTCAAATCCATATTCCATTATTCATTCACTAGGTTTTAGGCCCAAAATCATATCAAATTACACATTCTCATTTTCATTGGGACTCATGCCTAAAAGTCACATTCAATTTCATTTATTTAAATTTCACATTCCTCTATGTCATCTACATGGGGAAAATATCACTAACACATACCAATCAATCATTTAAACTCATCATTTTAACTTTCATTTACACATTTAATCATATGGGCAAGGGTCCTATTTTCGTACGTCGAAATTAGATGATTGACCAAACCTAGGGTTTTGACTCCTAGAATGGTAGACTGAAATTTCATTCAGTCGTCCAAAAATTCCTGATTCGGTCAACCAAAATTATCCGACCATCTGAATCTTTATTAGATATCCACCCCCATGTCGAAAATGGTCAATCGAACCTTTCAACGGTCGTCTAAACTCCCCTGTTTCAGTCCACCGAAACCACTCAGTAATCTGACCTATGACATAGTGGACCTTATGAGCAATAAATCGGCATACTGAATATAATTCAGTATGCCAGTTTCTATGATCTTAGGAAATGGCCCAAACTTTGTCGCTCGACTCTTCTCCCCATTGGGATTGAGAGGTAGACCTAGCAAACAAGCCACACAAATCACACATAAAACCTGGGGTGTAGACCATTAGGTCTACTACAAAACCCCTGACACCATTACCAAATCAATTAAACATGCTTCTCACTATAAATTCACGAAGGCAAGAAGGGCAAACAAAATCACTACAACATGCATATGAATCTCTTACAAAATCCCACGGAAATCACCAGAAATCAGCATGATCTTAGGATAAACATGTCATGCAATCCATTCCACATATTCTTCCAATTTTACAGGATTTTTCATGCATTAAGGCCATTAAACTAAATTTACAAAATGAGGGCGAGGGAAGGGGTTGTGTACCTCTTTGGCAATGCTGGCGGCCCAAGCCTTCCCACGATGCACTATCAATGAGCTTAGGCCCTTGCTGTGCACCCAACTCGCCCTCTTGGCCAGCATAGGCACCACTCCTCTCTCTCCCTCTTTCTCATGTGCCTCCCCTGCTGCCAATGTCTTCGCCCTCTCCTCCTCCCTCCTCTTTATCTTCTCCTCCTCCATGAATCTCATCATCTTGTCTGCCGTCTATCAGGTCTGGCAATGAGGAGATGGAATGAAAGAGGGCTAGCCCTTAGGCGCCTGTGAGGGGAGAAAGGAAAAGTGGAAGAAGACAACATGTGAAGGGGAAGTGGCACTATACTTGGGTTGACAGGGTTCCAGTTTGGGTCCCACACACAAACTCACAAGCACCAGACTAGAAACCACACAATTAGAGACCAATATTCAGCCACATAGAACAATACCAGAATGTCAGATTATCCATTAATAAACTATATTCGAATATTTCAATAAATTCTATGATTTTACATTAATTGGATAATCAAGCCCTAGTGTTACATCCTACCCTCCTTACAAGAATTTTGTTTTGTTAATTCATCTTTTGTAAAACAAGTAGGGGTACTGTCTCTGAATGTCCACCTCGTACTCCCAAGTAGCCTCCTTTGTAACATGGTGTTGCCACTGAACCAACACCAATGCAATCACCTTATTCTAGAGAATTTGCTCTTTCCTGTCCAGTACCTGCACCACGCTCTCAAACATAGACAGGTCCTCTTACTACTCCTCCGGTTGCACTAGTATCACCTAGGACGCATCATCCAAGCACTTCCTCAACATGGACACATGGAAGACATTGTGTACACTAGCCAGCTTTGGAGGCAGATCTAATCTGTATGCCACGTCACCAATCCTCCTTGTAATCTTGTACAATGCAATATATCTAGGGCTCAACTTGCCTCTTTTTCCCAAACCACATTACTCTTTTGGTTGGTGATAGCTTCAAAAAAATAAAGTTTCCTACCTCGAATTCCAAAGGTCTCTGCCTCCTATCTGCATAACCCTTCTACCGACTCTAAGCAAACAATAGCCTCTTCCTAATCAGGTCCTCCTTACCCTCGTACTGCTATATGATCTCAAGCCAACAAGGTGTCTCTCACCCACTACACTCCAGCAAGTGGGTGTCCTACTGGGCTTGCCATTTTCTGCCTTATATAGTACCATCCCAATACTGGTATGGTAACTGTTGTTATATGCAAACTCAATAAGTGACAAATGATCCTCCTATGTACCACCAAAGTTTAAGGCATAGGCCCTCGACATGTCCTCTTATGTCTGGATGGTCCTTTCTATCTGACCATCTGCTTGGGGTGAAAGGCTGTACTAAAACTCAACACTATACCAAAGGTCTCCTACAATGCTCCCCAAAACCTTGGTGTGAATCTCGCATCTCTATCAAGCACAATAGACACTAGGGCGTCATGCAGTCTCACAATCTCTACAACATACAACTCTGCCAATTGTGTCAAGGGAAGATTCACACTCATTAGCATGAGATGTGCTGATTTTATAAGGCGATCCACAATCACCCAAATAGTGTCATTCTTTTATTGGGTCCTAGGCAAACTCATAACAAAGTCCATTGACACAATCTCCTACTTCCAACCTGGAACATCCAGAGGCTGCAAAGTTCATTCGGGATTCTGGTGTTCTATCTTCACCATCTGGCTGGTTGTACACTTTGCCATATACTCAGTAATTTCCCTCTTCATCCTAGACCACTAGAAATTCCTTTTTAGATCCTTATACATCTTGGTGCTTCTTGGATGAATGGTATATCTAGAGCGGTGAGCTTTAACAAGTAGACTAGCCTTGATTTCCTCCACACGAGACACATACAACCTCAAGTCATACCTCAACCCACCGTTCACCCCAACGGAGAAGTGAGACGCCTCCCTCGCCTCTAGCTTCTACCATGTCTCCAACACAAAGGGATCATACTACTGAGCATCAATCACCTTAATCATCCTTGGGCAAAAATACAAATTGTCCATCAAAACTCTGACAATTCCTTGAGACTATCTTCGAGGTCTGCAATGCACTAATCCCTCTAGTAATATCCATTCTTAGATCATCAGGCTGGCCAAGATATGAGTGTGTCTTCTCAAAGCATCTACAACCACATTTGTTTTCCTTAGGTGATACAACAAACTGAAGTCATAATCTTTGAGATATTCCACCCAATGCCTCTACCTCAAGTTCAGATCCTTTTGAGTGAATATATATTTTAGGTTCTTGAGATCTTATAAACGTCAAACTATTCACCATATAGATATTTCCTCCAAATTCTCAAGGTGAACACAACAGTTGCTATCTCTAAGTAATGGGTGGGATTGTTCTTTTCATGATATTTTAACTAGCACGAGGCATATGCCACTACCCTACCATGCTGCATTTGCGTATACCCTAAGCCGGTCCAACAAGCATCACTATAGATTGTGAAACCGCAACTTGTAGGTGATAATGTTAGAATTGGGGCTAAAACAAGACGAGCCTTCAACTCATTGAATCTCTCTAGCAGCTAATGTCACAAAGTGCAATTTCGTTCTAATCAGTCTGGTCAAAGATGAAGCAATCTTGAAGAAGTTCGAAATAAATCTCCGATAATATCCTGTCAAACCATGAAAACTTTTGATCTCCATCACTGTCTTTGGTCTGGCCCAACTATTTATCACCCTTACCTTGGCTGGATCTACCTTGATACTCTCTCTCGAGATATTATGTCCAAGAAAAGACACCTCCTCTAACCAAAAATCGCACTTGGAGAACATGGCATATAGCTGATGCCAAATCAGTGTCTCTAACACTATCCTCAAGTGCCTCTAGTGGGTTTGAACATCTAGAGAATTTAGCAAGACATCATCCACAAAAATGACCACAACAGGTCCAAATAGGCCCTGAATACCCTATTCATTAGGTCCATGAAAGCAGCTAGTGCATTCGTCAACTCGAATGGTATAACCAGAAACACATAATGCCTACAATGAGTACAGAAGGCTCTCTTTTACACATCTAGCTCCCTGTTCCACAATTGATGATACCCGGATCTCAAGTCTATCTTGGGGAACACAGACACCCCTTGCAGTTGGTCAAACAAATCATCTATCATGGGTAGTGGATACTTGTTCTTGACAGTGATCTGGTTCAACATCTGGTAGTCTATGCAAAGCTGGAGTGAACCATCCTTCTTTTTGACAAATAGTATCGATGCTCCCCAAGGAGATACGCTTGGATGAATGAATCGCTTCTCCATCAGTTCTTGTAGTTGATTTTGGAGCTATCTCAACTCAATAGGTGCCATCCTATTTGGAACCTTTGAAATATGACCTAATCTTGATTCCAGATCAATCACAAATTCCACTTCCTTATATGGCAGCATACTAGGAAACTCCTTTGGGAAAACATCAAGATAATCCTATTCCAATGGTTAGTCTTGAACTCTGAACATATGTGAAATAGAAGTAGTCACATAGGCCAAGAAACCTACACAGCCTCATACCAACTAACGGTAGGCCTTGATTGTAGATATTACTTTTCTAGGCTCACCTAGTCTAGTACCTTACACCATGCACCAACCATGGCCTAGACACTCTGCCAGGACTCTTCTCTTGGCATAATCAATCATGGTTGAATGCTACGCCAACTAATCCATCCCTAGGATGACATCATAATCCTACATGTCGATCAAGATCAAATTGGCTTGAAAACTCCTATCTCCTAGCTTAACATCAACTGGTTTTAGATATCTCCATGCTAGACTATGCTCTCCCAATAGAGTGACCACGTCCAGGTGGAAAGCCAACCTAGCCAACCTAGTCCCAATTTCAACAGCAAAAGAGTCAAAAATGAAGGAAAATGAGCTTCCTGAGTCGAACAAGACCTAGGCCATCCGATCGGCCATAAGAAAAGATCCAATTGTTAATACAACAAGACATAACCATAATCATCATCATAGTTATTAATACAAAAGATAATATCGATCCTACATAGGATCCAAAATTACATGACAAGTTCACTCATAAGGCCACACTAATCCCTACCTTCCACCACATCTCTCGATGGATTAGTATCTGAGGTAGCAATAGAAAACACTTTTTCCTTTGTTAGCTGATGGGGCTATAACATTTTGAATCTTAACATTCACACTTAATCATGATTAATAATAATCAAATAATTACTAAGTTAATTTTGTTGGAAAAATCTATAGAATATGTTTTGATGATAACAAAATGAAATGTGATTAATTGTTAATTAATCATTTTAGAAAATATGTCAAGTAATCATTTAAGACCAAATATTCAAATATACATATCTATGAACATAACTT
>JAMKQA010056769.1:0-11669 GCA_024699735.1 Posidonia australis | reverse complement strand
CCCCCCCCCCCCCCCCCCCCCCCCCCCCCCCCCCCCCCCCCCCCCCCCCCCCCCCCCCCCCCCCCCCGGGGTTGAATAGAGAATTTTCAGTTTCAAAATTACTTTGCCTACTTTTTGTAATTTAATAGTAATTGCAGACATTGGATATTATTAACTAAATTTAACAAAGATTTTTACTTATGCAACTAGTAAACATACAAGAAGAGGATGAGAGAAATTGATATACATAGAGAATTTATAGTGGTTCGGCAACCTAGCCTAGTCCACTCCTCAAGACTCTCTTGACATTTATCCCGTATTAAAATAAAAGGACTTACTTGTTGGCTACACCACCAACTCCTTCCTCGCTCTTCCCACTTCTCTATCCCCGAGAAGATAGAGCCCTTTGCTTTGTTGCTTTTACAGATGTCAGAATTTTCCCTCTCACAGAGATCGAATACAACGATGATTACACAATGAAATCTCGTGAGGAGAATGAAAATGAAAACAATAGACAGTATTACAGGTATTTCCGATTGGTGCCTTTTTCAGGCCTTGTACGTGTCCTATTTATAGCCATAGGATCGCCTC
Source organism: Posidonia australis (assembly GCA_024699735.1). NCBI lineage: Eukaryota > Viridiplantae > Streptophyta > Magnoliopsida > Alismatales > Posidoniaceae > Posidonia > Posidonia australis. The sequence continues at coordinate 11,099 of JAMKQA010056769.1, read as the reverse complement.
GAGATGTGTCTAACGACTATAAAATGGTCGTAAATGGCTAGTCCAACGGTATGCCGTTTTGGCCTCGGTATACCAAAAATGATCTTCAATCTACAATCCACGAGCAAATTGGTATGCCGAAAATCCATCGGTATACGGTTTTCTTCTGAAACGGTATGCCGTTTTATTATTTAGCTTTGTCTTTATCTTCTCATCTGTTCCGGAGTTCCGATGCATATACCGTTTTTTACTGAAACGGTATGCCGCTTAATCTTTGGTATGCCGTTTTCAATACTTCTTTTCATCTAGCGGAATGCTGTTATTCATACCATTTTTTTACTGAAACGGTATGCCGATTTTGTCTTCGATATGCCGTTTCTGATACTTTGAATAAACACTTGCATACAACTAAGAATTATACAGAAAACACTTATAATCTTTTTCATCCCTTAATATTTATGAAAATATGCACTTACAATGATTTAAGTTGTCATTAAAATAATGCACTATTTCTAACACATAGGTGGCACACTAGACTAAAGCACCATTCTGGCGCACCAAATAGGTGCACCTAGCAGTTCCAATGCACCAATAGTGGCACTTTGGCATATCAGTTAGCATGTTTCCTGCTTGATTCTGTCATTGGCTTTTCTTGTGTTTTCTTGTACATATACCAGAATAGCATTTGCAGAGTTTCATGCTCATCCATGCCATATGTCCTAGGTTTTGCATGTAGTAAAGTGAGGTTGATAGTCAGTCAGTGTTAATGGATCCGTGGTTATATCGGTACAATATCTTTGTGCCGATATTTGTTCCATGATTTGAGTGATCTTTTAGAGCATTAGGACACACCCCACAGTCCTTTTACCCATATTTAGCATAAGGCACAACTTGCATATAGCATTGCATTGCATATCGCCCTCAACTGTACAGAAATAGGCTGAAAAGTCAACATTTCCATATAAGTAAATGAGATACCCATGAAAGACCGATTTCTCAGGCACACGGGGATGCCTAATACCTTTCCTGTGCGTAATAGGGATCCCTACCCATTTTCTGGTTCATGGTGACCTTTTCCATTGGTTTGTTGCATAATTTTATTGTATTAAAATGGTTTTCCTCGTCTCCCGTTTTTAAGTAGACTAGGTGGCGACTCCTGCATCTTTATCATCGTTTTTATCACTTTTTGCCGTGACTTTGTTGGCCCTCGTGCATTTGACCTTTCATGCCACGCTCAAGGCTATCGCCAGCATGGTTACAATTACACACAATGCCGGAAACGTTTTAGAGCATGCCAAAAAGTTTTGAGTTCTTCTCCAGCCTCAAGGAGTCATTCCTTAGCATTGCATAGGGTAGCAAGTTATCTAAGCATGAGGAGATCTTCATTGTGGGAAATTTACATAAAAATCCCTATACTTTTGAAAATTGTAATATTCTCATTCAAGTCTTTTGTATTCTCTTGTCAATATTGGCAAATAGATTTTTGTTCATCTCTCGGGATTAAACCTCCTAAAGGAACTTTCCATGATTCCTTGGTTCTCGTTTGAGAGGATGGAATTCCAAGACACTTTTCCTTATCTCCCTGGTTCTCGTCCGAGAGGATGGATTTCAAAGACACTTTTCCATGTCTTTCTGGTTCTCGACCGAGAGGACGGAATTCGAAGACACATTTTCTTGTCTCTCTTGTTCTCGTCCGACCGAGAGGATGGAATTCAAAGACACATTTCCTTGTCACCCCAATTCTCATCCGAGAGGATGAAATTCAAAGATACTTTGCCTTGTGTGACCATGCCGGTGGAACCTTGCACAACTCCTTGGTGCGTGGAAACACACGAAGAGCCCTGATATGGTCACAGTGAAGATGGTGAATCTGAGGAAGGAGACTCGACTCAGAAACACCAAAGAAGGATAAGAAACAGTGTTGCTACCTAGCCTTTTAAGGGAAAGATGAGGAAAACCTAACACAAAGAAAACCCAAAGAAATCAATGCAAAGACACATGTGTGCTCCGTGCCTAATCGATGTAGTGTGCAAATCACTGTGGGCCAGAGAAAGGGTAAGGGTTCTTGTTACGCATGGGGAAGGTGTTAAGCACCCCTATATGCCCTAAGAATTCAGTCTTTGAAGGTTAACCGCTTGCTCATGATCTAGTGTGTGTATGCTTGTCTACTTGTAATGCACATGCCTAAGATGAATGTGAAAACATGACAAATCTCCAAGAAACAATGATTGAAAGAGAAATCACACCTTCTCTCCTCAGGACCTGTTCATACCTTCCTATAAAATCTGGGGTGCCTACAGATGCCCTTCCTTGAGCATTGTCAAGGGTAATCGAGACCGATGCTCAAGGTTCACAAAACACCCTGCCCATATCCATGGAAGAACGAGAGGTTAGCATGCCATCAAAATGAAGGGGGCATGATAGGACACAAGGCCTATCAACCAAAAGACAGACATTTGACGGATGTCATATGGGTAGCTTGTGGTACCAGCCTAAAAGGATTGGTCTAACCCACTTGGGGTAAGACCAATGGACGACACCATCATCTCCAAACTCTCTGAATAGGAATCGAATGCAGTATGGTAAGTTTCGGACCTACCGACCGAAGGATGGTAAGCATTGGACACATCTACTGAAGAATGGTAATTTTCAGACTCATTAACCAAAGAATGGTAAGTTTCAGACTCATCGATCAAAGAATGGTAAGTTTCGGACTCACCGACTGAAGAATGGTATGTTTCGGACTCACCGATCGAAAGAGTAGGAAATTGACGGATGCCAATCAGATAGTTTGGGATATCAGCCCGAAGGATGTGCCTCTGGGTTCTACTTCATTCGGAATGAGAACCTAGAGGGAAATGACTTCATCCATCTTGGAACAAAGTCAAGGAAATGCGTCTTTGAATTCCGTCCTCTCGGATGTGGATCAGGGAGACGAGAAAAGTGTCTTTGAATTCCATCCTCTTGGATGTGAATCAGGGAGATGAGGAAAGCATCTTTGAATTCCATCCTCTCAGACGTGAATCAGGGAGATGAGGATAAGCATTTTTGAATTCCATCCTCTCAGACGTGAATCAGGAAGATGAGGAAAGCATCTTTGAACTTTGTCCTCTCGGATGTGAATCAGGGAGATGAGAAAAAGCGTCTTTGAATTCTATCCTCTCAGACGTGAATCAGGGAGACGAGAAAAAGCATCTTTGATTTCTGTCCTCTCGGACATGAATCAGGGAGACAAGAAAAAGCGTTTTTGAATTCCATCCTCTCGGACGTGAATCAGGGAGACAAGGATAAGCGTCTTTGAATTTCGTCCTCTTAGACGTGAATCAGGGAGACGAGGATAACTGTAATTGAATTCTGTCATCTCGGACGTGAATCAGGGAGATGAGGACAAACGTCTTTGGGAGACGAAAACCAAAAATAGAAGCCATGTGTCAATATTGACAAGAGAATACAAAGTGTTGAGAAATTTATTGCAATTTCAAAAGTATAGGGGTTCATATGCAAAATTCCCGCAATGATGTTCTTCACATGCTTGGGTAATTTGCTGCCCTGCACAATGCTGAATAATGATTCCTGGGAGCTAGAGAAGAACTCGGGATCCCTTGGTATACTCTGCAACTTCTTCGGTGATGTGTGCAATTTTTGCAAAAGTATAGGGGAAATACTACACTTTTCCCAACTCATCCTGTTGACCACTTTTGGGGACTCGAGCATTTCGCCATGCTTTACTCGGATGTCCCTGGATCATTATGCATGGGTGTACGTGATATTTATCTCTGCTCTGCAATTTCAAAAGGTCATGGACTTGGATGTAGTTTGTGCATAACTTCTAGACTAAACTGCAATTTCACATGTCTGCTGGACTTCTTTAGCAAATTCTCAATTCATGAGGCCATGTTGGCAAATTTCACGTCTTATGACAATGTTTGGATGTGTGTTTCCCACGCAGAAGGGCTGATCGTAGTTTTACTAGGAAAATTGCATTTTTGCCCTTCAAGCTAATTTCAAGAAAATTTCTTTCGGAAATTTGGAGATTCTTCTCTAGTGGGCCCCACTACTTGTTTGAACTTCGACAACTGAGGTTACAATGTGCATTTTTTTGTGATTTTGCAATGTGCATTTTCATAATACTACATGGACTTGGCTGCAATTTGTTTCATTTCAATTGAAATGAAAATCAAGCTCCGCACCATTCCTCCTTCCTCTAATTCATTCCTTCTCTACTAAATGACTGCATCTCCTCCTTCTTCTCCTCTCGGATGACTAGGGCATGGAGAGGCGGTGAACAACGGCGTCAGGACTACCGCACAATAGAGGGTAGCAGTACTTTAGGGCGGTTTGAGGCGTCGAAGCTAAAGCGTGGAGGACTGCTCGATGGTAGGATCAACAAAATTGGTATGCCTCTTGTTCTCCTCTTTTCCATTGTTGTTGCTTTTTTTTTCATATTACTCTCTCTCCTTGCCCCGTTGTATGGCTTCATCACCGATGGTTTGCTTCGTGGCTAGAGGGCTGAGGCACGGTGGCTTTGTCAACACGCCTGTGTCGGAGGTGCTGAAGAGGTGACCCGGTGAGCTGCTAGTGATACACCGGAGAGTCGTCGTGGTCATAGTAGAGGTCGTCGGAGCCGCAAACCGTGAGGAGGTTCCGACACATTGCCTGAAAAGCCATCGTCAGCGATCTGGCTAGTGATGGAAGCTTGCCGCCTGTGTCGGAGGGTTGTAACGACACTCGAAAAGCTGTCGATGACATGTTTGGGCTCGTCAGAGACGACCCTTTGCATTGGTGGTGGATGTCTCCGAACAATGTTGTTTTTCTGTGAATATTCATGACTTGACCTTTGTTGTCTACCATACTTCATGCATTATTTGCAAATGAATTGGTTGAATTCCCAACCCCCATGCTTGAATGAGTTGATTTGAACAAAACAGGATGTGTCAACTTTTAATTCTGTGTTAAATAGATGATCTGGAAATGCTTGATATGAGTCTTTTGATGTCGAAGTACTTAATAACCAATCAATTAATTTTGCCAAGGTGTAAATAATATTTTTGTGCTAGTTTGTATGACTCTACAATATGTCTTGCCATCTAAGTGTATTTGTTAACAATTTAGTTGCAGTTTCGTGAACTGAATAATCTATTATGCCTTTACTACCGACTTTACTGTCTTGGTTTTCTAAAAGTAGACTCTTCCAATGTTTCCTAACCTATTCTTGTTGTTCAACCCATCTGTTATTTGGACTGGGTTTACAACTCTTCATTTGATTGCTGATATTTTTAATTGCTTTTGCTGCATTTAATTAACATTATTGCCTTGACTCTGGCTTCCGATTCGAGGCCCTTTACTTCAGTTTTCTAGTCTTGGGGTACTTGCTCTCGGCCTCATTCTACTAGTTCACGATCTCGGGCTTTTGGTTTGTAGCGTATTACTGAGCCTGAAATCCCTGACGAGATATAACCACCTGAAAAATCAATTTTTCAGCATTTCGACTAGATGAACTCTATAAAATATTCCTTGTTCAATGCAGGAGGCTAGCAACTTCCAAGGTCGACTTTTTGACCCTGACCATGTTAGATGTCTTCTTTCTGGATAATTGTAACATCTGTGCTTTGATTTATCCATTTTAATATAAACCATGGATTTCTTGTAATTATTAGTATATGGTTTATTAATGGTAAATCCAATTTGTGTTTGTTGGTTGTTGGTTCCCTCTGTGTTCTATGCTTTGGTTTCACCCCTATGGTGTGTTTTTTGTGGCCAGTGGGTCGGTTCTGCTTTGAGAACCGTGCTTGTGGTGGACCCACTTGGGCTTGGGGGTTTGGGCTCTGACTTGGTCAAGAGCCAGCCGTGCCTTAACCATCTTTCTCTCTCCGCACCCGTGACGAGCCTAGATGTCTCGTGAGCTAGCGAGGGAGGACTGCCCGATCCATCCCCTCCGCTTAGAGCTATGAGCAGCTGAGGAGCGTCGGCGAGATTCCGGGGAGGCTAGCATGGCGGGGAACTTTAAGAGGAGGTGCTTGGCTTGGGGGAGAGGCAGAGAAGTTGAGAGGGAGCGAGAGAAATGGGTGGTTGCTGCTGAGGCTTCGCGCATCTGGAAAGCTCGCTCGACTGTGGGGAGGCTATTTTGGTGCCATGCACCATCGGAGGAGGGTACGCGAGGCTCGCCGGAGCCATGTACGCGTCCTCATCCCCTTTTCTCTTCCGTGCAGCACATGCCATTTTAGGGCAAAGAATTTGATTTAATGCATGAAAATGATGTTTAAATCATGATAAATGTGGAAATAATGTGAATGAGTTGGATAGCATGTTTAGGATGCTATCATGCTGTTTTATGGGATTTTTGTGTGAATTTTGTGGATATTGTGAAAGCATGCTACAGTGATGAGTTTTGAGCTCCATGGCTTTGTGATTTTCGTTAGAACAACATGCTTAGTGGATTTGTGATTTGATTGAGGGGTTTTGAAGTAGACTTGGTGGTCTACACCCCAAGATTTATTGGAAATTTATGGTGTTTGTTTGGGGGGTCCGATCCTCACTCCCACTTGGGGGAGAAAAGGAGGAAGGTGGCCTGGGGTGTTTTCTGCAATGGTAGAAAACAGTATGCCGAATTGGTTTCGGCATACCAAAATGCCCCCAGGTAGTCCCCTGGATCACTGAATCAGACGACAGAAATGTTTCGGTCGACCAAATAAGGGGATTTCGGACGACAAGATGATTTCGGTCGACCATTGTAAGGGGGAAATGGTTTATCTATCAGGGTTTCGGAATGCCGAATCAGGGGATTTCGGTCGACAGGAACGAAAAACGGTCTACCGTTTTTGGACCCAGAATGGTATTGATTAATGCAAAATTAATGATGATTAAATGTGGATAAATGCATGATAAATACATGATAAATGTATGGAATGCGTGAAGATTTCATGAAATGAAATGCATGTTGCCAAGTTAATTCTAATGATGTTTTTCTATGAAAGATAGAATATATGGCTCATGTGAATTATGTGGACCAAGTAAGGGATGTTAATGCATGGTATGATAGACCATGAAAGGATGTGTGGGCTTAAGGATCACAGGTAATGATTTAATGATTAATGCATATGACTTGCAAGGATTTTATGAATCAAATGAGTTTTTATGGATGTTTTGCAAAGAAAATTGCATATGGTTTTACAGGAATGAATGAAAGAAATTTGTAGGAACCACAAGGAAACCAGGACTTGCCGACGAGGTAGTGAGACCTCAAGATAGGTCGGGAACGTGTCCTTGGTGAGTGTGGTTGCCGAGTGTGCGGTCCAGGGTAGAATCCTCGAGACTGTGGTGGTACTGTAGGCCCTAGGGTGAAAGAGACCCGGACTACCCTCAGTGCCGGTGCTGTGCGGGGATGGGGTTAGAGTCCCTAGTTAGTCGGGCACCAAGGCGTCCCTAGGACGTATTCCATGCTTGTACCAGTGAGGGTACATTTTGAGGCTACGGCCGGGGCGGTTAAACTCCAGTACGGGGTGATTCACCGCAGCACTGCAGTGTAGGTGTGGTGACATGGAATCAACACCAGCTACTTGAGGCCAGGTCGATCGCCTGTGGCTAGGGTGATACGACCAGTTATGGAATGGAAATGTGGATTTGTGTGTGAGAACTAGTTTCTTGCCTAGTTTTGTGGCAAATTGTGCCTATGGTTTTTAAATGATGTTTTGGGCTAGGAAACTAGATAAAATGATTGATTTTCTCTAGTGTTGAGAATAAAGGCTTTGAAAGAGCATGAGATTTTGAAAAGAAAAGAAAAGTTTGAAAAGCCATTGCTTCACGAGTTTTGAGAATTGCATGTAAAAGTTTTTGGAAATGGTGCTTTCTAGCAAGGTTTTCTGTGCTTTTACTGTTGTTTTAGGGCGCGTACTGGGTGGCATTCTTGTCACTCATGTGTGTTTTCTTGTCCCTTTGTTTTCAAGTGTTGTGCTGTAGGAGTAGTCTACTCTGGTGCATCTTCTCGAGCCACACTTGCCGCACATAGGTCTGGGTAGTTAGCCTTATTTGTTTAATATTGCTGCTTTGTTGCAATTATTTGCAATTGGGTAGTTATTGTACTGTTATGTAGCACTGGGGTGTTACAGAGTGGTATCAGAGCATAGGTTCACTAAGTGCACCAGCTTAGAGTGTCCAGCATTGTTGCTTTAGCTAGGCTGCTCGTCCTGTAGAGGATTTTAGCACCTGATTTGTTTGTTTGTTGCTTGTTTGTCTATTGGTTTGGGGTGGCAACAGGATGCCGCCTAGAGGCCGAGGCAGGGGTAGGACTCCAACAGCTAGTCCCAACGAGGAGCAGGACAGTGGTTGGGGTGGTTTTCGGGAGGAGTTGAGCCAGATGATGTAGGGATTTGCCCAGCCTTTTGGAAGGAATGATCCTGAGGGGATTAAGGCAGACCCCTGGCTTAAGCATTTCCGTCATTTGAGCCTGCCTACCTTTGATGGTAGAGGCAAGCCAGAAGAGTGTGAGGCCTGGCTGCTTGAGATGGAGAAGGTTCTGGAGGGCCTAAAGTGCGCAGCTGAGAAGTGGGTCTGTTTAGCTACATTTCAGTGTAAGGGAGATGTGGACTAGTGGTGGAGAGCTACATGTCGTATGTGGTTCCCGGATGCTAACCTGCTGATGATCTCTTTGGAGGAGTTTCGAGTAGCCTTCTACGAGAAGTATTTTCCTGTGTATGAACGAGATCGGCTGGATCGGGAGTTCAGGAATCTGAAGCAAGGTAGCTTGTCTGTAGCCGAGTATGAGGTGGCCTTCACTAGACTAGAGCAGTTCTAGCAGGGCTTTGACATAGAGTAGCGCAGAGCTAAGAGGTTCATGGAAGGACTGACTCCAGCACTCAAATCGAGGGTCTTGGGCTATGAGTACCCCACTTTGGCTAGAGCAGTGGAGTTGGCGGCCCGTTATGAGGAGGACCGCAGATTGTTCCTGGAGGATCACCCCAAGAGTAAGGGGAAGGCGTTTGCTCAACGATCATTTGTTTCTGATAGGCAGAGCTCAGGCAGTTCTGGGAGCTCTGGCAGGAAGAGGAAGGAGCGCGCTGAGTCTGTTGCTGGGGGAGGAGCTAGATATAGTCTGGTTGGTTCAAGCAGTGGCCCAGATAAGAGGAAAGCTTGTTATATCTGTGGGCGCCCGGGGCATGTGGCAGCGCAGTGTTACGATCGACAACGAAATCCTGAGAAGATGGTCTGCTACAACTGTGGGAAGCCTGGGCACATTAAGTGGAACTGTCCTAAACCGGCCAAGCCAGCTGGGGATACGCCCCGTCAGCTAACTAGAGGGAAAGTGTTTTCCATAGCTGCACTTGATGCGGGTCCATCAGGGGATGTTGTTGAGGGTAAGGATTAGAGATATGTTGTATTGTATCCTTTCGCTTTTTGTGCTATTGTATCTGGTACTCTCCCTATGTGGTTGTCTTTGCTGTTGTTGTTCCTGTTATTAATGGATGTTTGGTGTTATCTAGGTTCCTTTCTTGTGGCTGACCGTTTGGCTAAAGTTTTGTTTGACTCGAGGAGTTCCTTTTCTTTTATCTCTGAGTCTTTTGCTGCCGAGGCCGGGGACCGACCAGCCAGATTGGCTTTCCATCTGGATGTGGTGACTCCTTTGGGGGAGCACAGGTTGGCATTGAAATACTTGCGGTCAGTCAATGTGAAGCTAGGGGACCGAGATTTTGGAGCCATTCTGATTGTGATGGATATACAAGGATATGACATCATCTTGGCAATGGACTGGTTGGCACAGCATTCAACTATTATTGATTGTGCCAAGAGGAGGGTCTTGGTTGAGTGTTTTGACCAGAGTTGGTGTGTGGTGCAAGGGACCAGGCCAGGAGAACAAAAGAAGATAATTTCTGCTATGAGAGCTTACCACCACTTATCCAAGGGATGCGTGGGATATCTGGTGGGTGTGTCAGTGGCTTCTTCTTCCGTTCAAGGGGTGCAGGATGTACCTGTTGTTCAGGAGTATCCTGATGTGTTTCCTAAAGACTTGCCTGGGATGCCACCACACCGAGAATTTGAGTTCCAGATTGACCTGGTGTCAGGATCTAGCTCCATCTCTAAGGCCCCTTACAGGATGGCACTAGCGGAGCTGAGAGAGCTTAAGGATCAGCTTCAGGAGTTGCTGGACAGCGGATTTATCAGACCAATTGTGTCACCATGGGGTGCACCGGTGCTGTTTGTAAAGAAGAAGGATGGTTCACTCCGCCGTTGTATTGATTATCGGATGTTGAACCAGATTACAGTCAAGAACAAGTATTCTCTGCCCAAGATTGATGATTTGTTTGATCAGCTTCAGGGGGCTTCTGTATTCTCAAAGATTGATTTGAGATCAGGGTATCACCAGCTTCGGATCCAGAAGACTGATGTGCTGAAGACAGCTTTTCGTATTCGATATGGCCATTATGAGTTCTTGGTTATGTCGTTTGGATTGACGAATGCCCTAGCTGCCTTCATGGATTTGATGAATAGGGTATTCAGACCCTACCTGGACCAGTTTGTGGTGGTATTTTTTGATGATGTGTTGGTGTATTCCCCTGATGTGCAGACTCACCAGTCACACTTGAGAATGGTGTTGGAGACTTTGAGGCAACACCAGTTGTATGCAAAGTTTTCAAAGTGTGAATTTTGGCTGGAAGAGGTTACATTTCTTGGCCATATCATTTCAGATGAGGGTATTAAGGTGGATCCAGCTAAGGTTGAGGTGGTCAGTAGTTGGGTTAGACCCAAGACTATGACTGAGATTAAAAGCTTTTTGGGCTTGGCTAGATATTATAGAAAGGTCATACAGGATTTCTCCAAGATTGCAGCACCTTTGAGCAGGTTGACATAGAAAGATGTTCCTTTTGTTTGGAACTGGCAATGCGAGGAGGGTTTCAATGAGCGGATAACCCGACTGGTCAAATCTCTAGTTTTGACTTTGCCTTCCGGGAGTGGGGACTTTGCAGTGTACTGTGATGCTTGTGGCACATGTTTGGGCTGTGTGCTGATGCAGCATGGAAGGGGGTGGCGTATGCCTCACGCCAATTGAAGACCCATGAAAGGAATTACCCCACTCATGACTTGGAGATGGCTGTGGTAGTGTTTGCTTTGAAGATTTGGAGACATTA
>JAMKQA010056768.1:0-25447 GCA_024699735.1 Posidonia australis | reverse complement strand
TAGGTCTGGGTCTTAAATTATAAATATAACGGGTCTAGGTTCGGGTTTTAGGTCTAATGGGTCTTCCAACTTATTTTCATTTTTTTTTGAAGAAAATAATTTTTTAATTAAACTTAAAACATTGTAAATAAACGTGTTAAACAATTCTCTATCAATACACTTATATCATGAATAAAATACAACCATAAATAAATATATAACATGAACAATATTATGAACCATTGATAGTTGAATAACACATAGATAAATATATCTAACTTCAATAAATTAACTTTGTCAATGTCCATACAACAATTCTCCATTAATGTGCATACACCATATAAATTTTAGATTTTAAAGAGAATGAGATTTAAGAGTAGAGTAATATATATTATATATATAGTGTAAATAGTATACATTACTTTTTATATTTAACTATAATATATTATAAATAAATCGGGTCCATGGATCCACAGGTCTAGGTATTTTTAGACCCAGATCTGACCCAATAAATGAGCAGATTTAACGAATCTAGGTCCACGAATCTAAGGGTCTTATTTTTAAGATCCATACTCATACTTAATAGGTCTAGACCTAGAGATCTTGGGTCCACCTTCGATCCATTGCCAGCTCTACTTGGTAGTTTGATGGACTTCAATGGCAATTTGATATTTCCACCCCCATTCCCCGTGACAGGGCTCCTCATGTCTAACCTTAATTGGCAGCTTCTCTCTCATAAGTGATGGGTGTTCGTGGTGTGAGCAGAAGATCTGAAGATGTAAAGGGTGGAAAAATCAACTGGAGCTCCACCTGTAGCCATGACACATGTGTTGGCCGTGAGATCTTTCGATTAGATTCATCCAAAAATCTCTATCAGCTGTGTCTTGTGGGCAGAGGTAAAAGCCTGTTTTCTCAGTAAATGGGCTTATGCAGCTGCACAGCATTTACTCTTTTCTCTCTTCCATTTCTGTGATTGCAAACTCTTCTTCTTTGGATATGAATGGGACTGTGAGTACCACTATCAACTTATCTAATTTAAAATTCTAATGCCATGTATCAAGTTTATTTTTCCTTGTTGATGAATTCTTGACCCCAAAGATTCCATCTTTCTGGATATTCATTGTTTTCCTTTTTCCTTCCGATGTATAGTTATTAAAATTTTATGTACTGGGTACCCACCATTTGGTTTTGAGTTAGTTTGATTGATCATTGCTTAGTTGTCACTTTCTCTGTCAACATGCATTAAGGAAGTCTTCCTCTTCATATTGCATTTGGTGCCGGATTTCACACCAGGCCAATCTTATCCAAAAGATTGAGGACGTCTATGGACGTTTGTTCTCTGTGCTTACTGAGTTTTGGGTTCTTCTCTGGTTTGCAGGGGGAGGGGCTTGAGCTTTTATTAGCTGTTGACTTCCAGGAGAGGAGTAAGGAAGGCATTGAGTGGTTTGGGTCTGTGCTTGTTTAGGTGGAGATTTCTTTCTGGAAAAGGGAAGCAAACTTCTGTTGGTTGTAAGGTGGGCAAGAACAAAGATGGCAAGTAATCGAGTATAGGGTGTTATTTGTTATCGAATGCTGAGCTTTGCTTAATATTAGCGGCAGATAAGAGAGAGGAACACCCATAGATATATGAGATGAGGGAAAAAGAGGTAGAGAAGAAAAAGAACATGCCAACGGTTTGGTTTGCTTTGAAGAAATCCCTCCATTGCAAGTCTGAGCCATCAGATGTTTATGACCCAAAAACAAAAGGGAATCTTGGTAGCATCCTTACCAGGAAAGGAGGCAGGTCAGGATGCTCTAGATCCATAGCCAACCTCAAAGATGTCATCCATGGGAGCAAGAGGCACCTTGACAAGCCACCAAGTTGCAGTCCAAGGTCCATTGGAAGTAGTGAGTTCCTCAACCCAATCACCCATGAGGTGATACTCAGCAACTCCACATGTGAGCTGAAGATTACAGGGTTTGGAGGTTGCCATGATGGGGGAAATGGAGGGTTGAGTTCTACATATGTGGGTACACTCAGGCCTGGAACCCCTGGACCTGGAGGACAACATACCCTGCACTACAACCCTTCCTTCAGAGGAGCCAGCACCACCCCTCCAAGGAAGACCCCTGGGCTGTTTGCCGATAGGGAGCCTCACTCATTTGGGGGGTCTTCTCTTTCGAATGCGGTGTTCGGAGAGAGTGGTTTTGGTGGAGTTGGAATTCATCGTGTCTCTTCGAGGTCGAGGCCCTCTCATGATACTGCTTCAAATGTGGCTAGTTCCTTGGTGAGCTGCCACAAGTGCGGGGAGCAGTTTGGGATGTGGGAAGCTGTGGAGGCACATCACCTCTCCAAACATGCTGGTAAGGGATGTGGGTTCAATGGTCAATCAGTCTTACTTTGCTTTGATGTTCAATTCATGTTTAATATTGGGTGTTATGTTCTCTTACGAATTTCATGGATGTGAAGATTTGCAATATCAGGACAAACCTTTACATCTCATCATTGCTGAATGGGGATTCTCCATTCCCTATACCTTTTCCAAGACATGAAAGTGATTTAACCAGCTTTATTGAGTCCTAATCATATGTATGTTCTTCTCCCTTTAGTTTCATATGTTGGTGAAATCAAGGAGTTGTTGCTGAATAATGAGTTCATTTTGCCTTTTTAGCAAAAAGAAAAAGCCATATTTTTTTGTCAATACCATTTGCTTTTGCATTTGTTTTGTGCAAATTAACTTCCGATCTTTCCCATAGTTGCTACAGCCTGCAGTAATTTGTTCATTTGACTGTATATTACATTTTTTCTAACTAGTTTCATAAATGCATTGGATGAAGCTTTTAACCTTGATGGTTAGACACTATTTTTGAAGAATACAGTAACTTCTTGAGCCTCTTTTAGTAGGAAGTGGCCTTACGAACACCTTTAAGGTTGACTAAGACCACTAGTTCCATAAGAATATAATGATTTTTTTTTCTGTTGTTGGAAAAAACTATTTTAACAGATTCTCTTATCAGGATACTCTTTACAAGTTACAATCCTGTTTAAATCAGTATGTTCAGTTTATTCACCTAGCAATAGAAAAGAAGGATTAAAAGATTACGATACTCAAGGTTATTGCATGAGTTGCCCTGCTATTTATAGTTAAAAAATTTGGTCCTTCCAGACCTCAATGGTTCCCTACTCTCCAGTTTCAATTTGAATTTCTTCAAAGCAACGGAATAATCTTTAAAACTTAATTTATGTAATCCTATTTTATCCACTTTTTATGTACACAAACATTTAGAATTAATTGCAAGCAAATCTTTCTCTTGCAGGTTGCATATCTCAGGAATAATTGATAGAGGTTTCAATTAGTTGACTTAGATTCTATTGACTAATGATTTCCTATTGATGGTCAATCATGAATTGTTCTTTTTTAATTTACAAAATATGCTGATCTATGCTCATCTTTCTTATGCAGTAACTGAGCTTGCTGAAGGTGATTCCTCTAGAAAGATTGTGGAGATCATATGTAGAACAAGCTGGTTAAAATCTGAGACTAGTTGTGGACGTATAGAGAGGATTCTAAAGGTCCATAACACTCAAAAGACACTTGCACGGTTTGAAGAACATCGAGAGATGGTCAAAATGAAGGCTAGCAAGCTTTCCAAGAAGCATCCTCGTTGCCTGGCTGATGGCAATGAATTGTTGAGGTTCCATGGTACTACTGTAGCCTGTTCTCTTGGCATGAATGGTTCTTCAAACCTCTGCTCATCTGAAAAATGCAGCGTTTGCTGCATCATAAGGCATGGATTCTCCACTAAGAAGGAACTAAAGGGTGGAATTGGAGTCTTCACGACCTCTACTAGTGGAAGAGCTTTTGAATCTATTGAGATATACGAGGAAAGCCCCTCAGTTAGGAAGGCATTGCTTGTTTGCAGAGTTATAGCGGGGCGGGTGCACCGGCCATTGGATAACTTCCAAGAGCTGGCCGGTCAGTCAGGATTCGACTCACTGGCTGGGAAAGTAGGCCTTTACGCAAATATCGAAGAGCTTTACTTGCTCAATTCAAGGGCCCTTCTTCCATGCTTTGTTGTAATCTGCAAGCCTTGAATAACGCACATTATGAGTTGAATGCAAGTGTTTCTTATAGCATTTGGATCATATAACTTGTCGCCTTTTGTGGTTGGTAACCGTTAACTTTGCCAGAACGAAAGGTTCTTCCTTGAGAAATCCTACTTTTTGTTTCTTGCTCATATGCCATTTTTTATCATCTAAGTAGCTCTTTACAGGTTTATATATGCAAGTGAACTGTCACTTCGCCTTCATTAATGCTATGATCGTTTCTGTCGGCAGTTCAGATTTCAGGAACTTGAAGAATGTGTTTATACTGTACTTGATTCCATTTCACATTTTTACCTGGAAAAAAACCGAAAAAAGGTAATTGCTACAGCATGTGAAGTAATATTTTCTTTGTAACTAGTTTACCACATCTTCTATTCCTTCAGATTTAATACAGATCCTATTCCTACGAGCAAGTTTAGTACAGCTGTTGTTTGTATTACTCCCCATGTCTTCTAGTGTGTCGATTTGATTATGCTTGTCCACATCTCCTTGTCTGCTTTATAAAGTCAAAAACATTCATGTTCATATCTTGTCTATTTGTTTTAGATACGAGAATTCTCTTTTTCGTGTCTAAAATATTGTGCAGATGTTTTTTCTTATGATGTCTGTAGAGGCTAGAGTCCCTTGTACTTAACCTTATATGTGATTCAAGAAACTTGGACTCCAGAAGTTTCACTTCATTTTAGAAAGCTGCATGTTCTTATTTTTTTTCAAGCCATATCTTCATTTTTCTCAGAAAATAATATATCATAAGTAGGCTTTCTAGTTTCAAATTACAGTAAAATAGACATTAGAAACAGGGACCATTGAAGATTTTGTATATGCTCAAAATTAGAAATTATTTTTTTTGTTCACAATTTCCTGGCAACTTGCTTTACAATGATTTTAAGAACTAGCTTTTGAAGAAACCGTTTGGTAACAATTATTAGGACCAACTTTTGATAAAAAAACACTTATTCTTGAAAAGATAAACTAATCATTTTTTTTTATGTCAAATTATTACAATACATTTTTGAAAGCGTCGATTTTAAAAAAATTGTAGAGACTTACTTTTAAAAAAAATTACTGTTTCTAGAAATAATCTATTTTTTCATAAGCATTACCAAATATTCCCGATCGGTCATAGAAGACACATGTTTGGTTTTTAATTCCCTGATGTGGCTCAAATCTTTGACTAGCATGTTTCACACAATGTGGTCCTAATTGGTGGCTATGTTGTAGGCAGGATATTTAACATAAGGTCATCAAGAATGTCATATTTTTTGTTTCCAATTAGGACCTATTTGTGTCTTGGAAACGAAAAGAAATGGAAAACTAGTTTCAAAAGGAAATCAAAGGAAACAAAAATCAACGAAATTTATTTTCCATTTGACTAAATTTCTAGTATTTGTGTCTATCATTGGAAACAAATAAAAAACAAAAGTTGTGTGTTTGTACATGTTAATGGAAACATAAGAAAAATAATTTTAATTTGTTCAAATAAATATAAATGTCTTAAATTTAACAATAGTAATAGAAACAATGAAACTACATAATCAACGAAATTATATAGAATTAGCGATATTAATTCGCATTTGATCAACTATCGTTTTTTTATTGTTTTTGAGATAATTCCATTTCTCTGTATGTCTCTTGAATTTCCTTATCATAATATTCTTCATAAACTTGTACTTGGTTTGAAAAATGATTTTCAATGACTTCTTCATTTTCCTTCCACTCATCTTTAAGATCTTCAAGTAAATCAATTTTATCTTTTCTACGAATGAAATTATGTAACAAAAAATCTAACAATACTATTTTAACTTGTGTCTTAAAGGAAAAGTCATGTAACCTCGTAAGGAGGAAGAAGGATGCAAACGAAGAAGAGAAAACTAAGGAGGAGGAGTAAGAAGAATGTAGAGATAACCAAAAGAGAAACAGAAAGACCAAAAGTAGTAGGAGTGTTCTTCATTGGTTTTAAAGAAACACCAATAGGGACAAAGAAGCATTGAATGAAAGGTCTTGGGGGATTGGCCACCACTGTTTGTTGCTATAAGCAAACCCAACCAACACGTCCTTTTCTTGAAGCTTTAAATTGTAGGGCCTCTGTATGACTGTCTTGGCACTAATATCCAACAACTTGCTATAAGACTCTGGGAGCAGTAACTCATTTTTAATGCATCAGAGAAAAGAAGAAGTTATAGTTTTGCCAAAACTTTTTTTTTTTTTAATGTTCACATCTTGAAGGAAGAGAATGAACTTTGATGGGCAATAAGGCGTGCAATGAAATGGGTTAAAAAAAAAAATTCTAGCGTACCTAATCCAATCAATTCAGATCATCCCTGCAAGTTCTCTTCACTTAAATTTTTTCTAGGGTTCAATCGTCCACAGAGGTACTCGTGAGGGTATTATGTCTTATAGTAACTTATATTTCTGAAAAGAAAAGAAATCTTGCTTTCTGTGGAGACTGCAGTCCGTAAGGACTATAAATTTTAGCCATGTGAAGGCAATGCATTTATGGTTGGCAGAGGAAGTGTTGTGTGTGCTGTTCTTAAGACACCTTAATGAAGCCCAGGGATTGCCGAATGCCGTTGAACTCTGCATAGTGATATTCTTTCTGAAAGAAATGTTTCTCCATTGTGGGAACATGAGCACATGGGTGCTGGAAAGTGGTTTTATTCATCCACCAGTACAGAATGAATCGCAAGTTTGTCCAAGCACAAAAAAATGTGATCATCATTAAGAGATTATCAGGACTCTGAAGATGTCATATTGTCATTAACATAATTATCTTGGTTCTGATCTAGGAATGCCTCGTTGTTAACACATTATTCAGAGTGAAGTCCCCAAGGAACTTCTCTGTCTGTGAAACAAACAACATACTGGTAGTAGTCATTTCCATCAGCTTGTTGTTTCTTTCATTTCAAATTTTACCGCACGGTACAAACGTAAATCAGCAACTTGTTTAGTGCTGGGATGGAAGCGATGCTGGATTGTTGGATTTATATGAGTGCAACTGTGCAAGTTGATCTGGTCTGCGTTATCTTGGATTTGTTTGGCTTTGTGATACCCGTGAAAGCAGTGCTGCTGCCGTAGGGCTTGTCCTTGACGTTGCAGGATACTTTTTAACTCTATGAATAATTGAAAACAATCTCCAAACATTTCTCATTTCTTGCAGGAAAGTTCTGATATAGTTATGCCTCTACAGAAAAAAATGGCCTAATTGCTTGAGCGGCTTGTGAGGGCGCTTACCATTAGCTGCATCACATCATATGTACTTACAAATGAACCTAATGTGGATGTGCAGGGGGAGGTGCTTCTAGGCGACGACCTAGGATTGTATTTTCATCATCCTCATACAAATCATAAGAAAAATATAGAGAAGTGGAATCCTAAATAACTATATATATAAATTTGCCAGAGATTTGAAGACACGTTGTGATTAAAGAGTACATTTGGAATCTTCTCAATGGTCGCCTTCATGATGCATGTTGAGCTCTACCTGGTGTAGATCCCTTTCTTAAAAGGGTGGCATTGACCTTTAAAAGGATGTCTACATCTGCCTCCAAACATACAACATAGTGGAGGTAGGTGAATCTTCGAGATCCTTACCGAAGCTTGGTGGGGATTCTATGGTGGTTTACTTGTCTATCCTGGATGGGACGAAAAAAGTTAGGAAAATCGAAGGTTGACCTTTTGATCTCTATATATACATTAAAAACATTTCTACAACTTTTCCCAAAACTAAAGGTTGCCTTTCCAATCTTTGTATATACTTTAAAAATATCTCTATGGCTTTTCCCTCTTGCAACTCTCTTGTAACTTAACTTGTGTTTATATTGAGAATCGTATACTCTTAATTCTTGGGGATATATTTATAGAGATGTTTTGAGTGAGAAATCCTTGTAGATCAAATGGGGGGCAATTAGTAAATGAAATCCTTGTGCATCTAATGGGGAGCAATTAGTAAATCACATAATTTAAATAGGAATCAAAGTTCACTTGATCCAGTAGATTAATGATTATGTGTTATAGGTAAGTCTATCAAATTACTTACACTTAAACTCATAATTGGACTAATATATTACAATGTAATCCCCATTGAGATAACATATTTTTCTCAAATCGTTTTGCATATTACTATCACAAATAAGTTTTAGTCATAATTCAATACATTGTACTATTATGTGGACTTGCATACTATTCAAATCACTTATTTGGATTTTTCAAAACAAAATTTTCCATAATCATTATGAAAACTAAAATTGTTTAATGTCTTAGTTAAAATATCTAAAATATTTGGATAGAAAATAATACACATGTGAAATTCGACTCAAAGACCCATATAATCTATATAATAATCATGTCATCCAACTAATTAAGATATAATCCTTTATTAAATATCAATTATTGGTTATTCAAAGTTGACATGATCAATTACCTAGTCATGATTTCTTCTCATGATAAAAAAAAACTACTAATTGCCTCACACAGTGATAGTGATTTGCAAGGACTTAAAATGGTCCAAATAAATGTATTCATCCAATGATATACATCCATATTTTCACTTATGAATCCACAGTAGATGAAACATTCTACTCAATTAGAATGCCATGAACCATGCCTTACTCTTATATACAAATCCAATAATTAGCTCATGAAGTAATTTCAACTTTTCTTGTTACACTAGCCAAATCAAAATCATGTTCAAGTTGTAAATGAAATTATGAATGGGAATATAATCCATGTGACAACTTTCATCACCATTACAAGCTTGGATTTTTTTTCAAAAATTTTGTCGTTTACTTGCCAAAATTCAAATTCGAGTTCAAGTTTTTTGAGGAATTTTATTTTATTGAAAGACTAAGAGATTATTAGATTTGTCAATGAAACAAATGATTATCGATCAATATGCATTATTTTTAGAAACAGGAGAATATGAGAATAAGAGGAATCCTGACTGAATTCCTACCTCTCCAAACAAGTCAACTTTATGAGTTTTTTGACCCAATGTGTGTAGTGAGATGGTGAAAATGAATGGGAAAAATTTGAATGTTGAAAGTCTTTAATCAACGTTGTGGTAGCATACCTAAGAAGGAATCTCTTTAATGCGAGATGCTCCACCTTAAAACCAGTGCTATCACAAAAAGGTTGAGAATTTGTTTTATGTGGGTTTTGTTCGTATATGTGTGTGTACTAAGGGTCTCTTAAGAATTGTCAATGAATTCCACATTTTACAATTTTTTATTAAGAAGAATGTCTCATTCACATCATGTCAATCGCGTATAAAAGAATAAATAAGTAGAAGATACATTGCTCAGATATCATTTGATTTATTGTATTACTAGTGCAAAATCATGTTGCATTATAACATGTATAAGATGATGTTAGATATCAAATACGTATATTTGTGACTTTCATAAGTGATTCAACCATAGAGTAGGTCAGTAATGTTTATTTAAGTCTAGAGAAGATCGTGAATGTTTATTTATCAAATGTTGCTGTATAAGTTCATTTGATTATATGAATGTCTTTGCCACTTGACTCATGGATTGTTTGAGCAAATGTGGGTTGAATTGGGCCCATTCACGAGAGAACTGAATTTGGTGTTTAAAGGTGACAATGGATTTTTATCAAGAGACTTCTCTATCAGACTTTAATGAGCCCAAAAGTAAAGAACATGATCTCTAGTTAAATTAGGATTTGATAACATGGTTTATTGGATTTTTTGTTTCCGACGGAAAATTGCAATGTTTTTTTTGAAATAGGTGGGTATTATATTAATATCACTTGGCTATAGAGCCATTACCAAGTGTAAAATTGTATCAAAATTATATAGTTTAGAACTAAAGTAGTAGAAGTCCAAAATATTATAGACCAACAGGCAACATGAGTAATAGACCTATTGAAATACAAGTCCTATAAAATTCTTTAATTTTCATTGCCTTCCTTAGGCTGAAAAGGATCATATGGGGCTTCTTCCAATGTAGAGATCGTGGCAATCGGCGTGCCTGAGCCAGGCACTGAAATACTAATAATTGAGGCAATGGTTTGGGCTGTAAGAGTGGCCCGGTTCGAATCCCAGACTTGCTGCATATTATTCAAAGATTGGTTGAATTCATTGCTAGTATTACCTGAAATACAATTTTCTCCCCAAAAATTAATAAGTGCAATAATATCAACAATAATATTCTCAGGTGTTCTAAAATTCAATCTAAATATCCTGTTGTTCCTTTCCTTCTAGATTACCTAAAAGACAGCAAGAACTAGAAGATTCCAAAGAAAATTTTTAATAGAATATTTTACAAATTTATTCAGGAAAAAAATGTCATAGAAGTTGATATTATCTAAGACTACTATGTTAGACAAGAAAAAGGACCATATTTGAATTGTAGAAGGACAAGTAAGTAACAAATGTTTAGTTAATTCACACAACTAAAAGCACAAGAAAGGTATGAAAGATGTCCCAACCACTCTTTTTTCATTAGGTTTTTCTTAGAAAGAATCTTGTCCTAATTGCCATCCATACAAATAGTTTAACTTTTATAGGAATTTTAAGTTTCCAAATATTGTTATTGAAAGGATATCTAATTCCTCCATCATTAAGAGTATGATAAGAACTTATTAATGAATAAAGATTATTACCTTTTAGAATCCATACAATAGCATAAGGTTTCCCATTAAGATGGAGATTGCTAACTATCTCAGAAAACTTTTCAAGTTGATATTGCAAAGTGTCAAAGTCAGGATTATAACTCCTGGGATTTTGAAATAGGCCTGAGAAGCCAACATTAAACTTATTCAAATTTTTCGTACAAATCCTTTTTTTAGTTTGAATACGTGATATAGCTCTGGCAAAGAATTTTTTAATGTCCCTAACCCATGCCAAGTGTTATCTCAGAAGGTAGTGTTTTCTCTTTCATTAATCTCAAATTTAAAGAAGGTATTCACAAATAGCAAACATTTCTTGAGTGACCTCCACAAAGGAGAGTCATATGAGTACACATTTAACAAGGCTCGAGATTCATTCAAGGAGAAATATATTCTACCTACTTAAGGTTATTGCTACCTGCAATTAGTTGCCACAAAAGTTTGCATTTAAGAGCAATACAAAGATTTTAATGTTTGAAGTACCCCAAAGGAATCTACGCTTGTGTCTATCAATCTTCAAAATCACCCTAGCAGGAATATGCAATACTGAAAGGAAGTATGTAGGTATAGTAGTCAAAACTGAATTTACTAGAGTAAGTCTACCTCCAAGAGAAAGGAATTTACCTTTCCAGAATGTCAGTTTAGAAGTTACTTTGTCTAACACAGTAGTCCAATCAACATATGATGCTTTACGATATGCAGAGGGAATCCCAAGTATTTAATAAGTAGAAATTCTTGTTTACATTCAAGAATTTTACAATATCTATCAATGTTGTCCTGAGATACTCTATTTCCAGTAAGAGAAGATTTAACAAAGCTAATCTTCAGACCAGAGTAAGCTTGAAAACAGACAAGAATTCTTTTTATATTAATGACATTATCTTCCTTAGGAGATAAGAACAAAATTGTATCATCTGCATATTGAATGTTTGTTACCATTGGACCTTCTTTAGGGAACTGAATACCAGATACCAAATTATTTTGAATTCCTAAGTCAAGTATTCTACTTAGGACATGAGTTGCAACAATAAAGAGTAAAAGAGAGAGAGGATCTCCCTGCCTCAACCCATTGTATGCTCCAAAATATACTTTTGGTGAACTATTGACTAAAATTGAGTCTTTGACTGAGGATATATACATTTTTATCTAAGAAATCCAAATATCCCCGCAACCAAAGCCTCTCTAAGTTTTGATTAGAAAGTCTCAATTGATATTATCAAGGACTTTTTCAAAGTCAAGTTTTAACACTAAACCAGGATGGTTTGATTGATGCATATAGTGAATTGTCTCTTATGCTACTAGGAAACAATCAAATATATTCTTCCCTGGGAAAAAAACACATTGATTGTTATCAATAATGGAATTCAGAACAGATATCAAATATACTCCTCATTAAATTTCTCAAGATGATATATATTCCCATGGTTTTGCAATTTATTTCCTTTGTCTTCACTCTACAACGTGCATCATGCACATTAATGCATGCAGCGTAGGTGTGCCTTTGTGGCCTACTTTTGGCATGCTAATTTTTATGATCAGGAATATGACTTCACTTAATTTCATGGTCATTTTTAATGAATAACTATGTTTTACACTTGTATCAAAGCATACACATTTTGTTACTTCTCACATATATACATTGTGACTTGTGTATGTGTTTTTGTATGAAAACGACAAATGAGACATTCGACCATGAAATCAGGTGCACTTGGGCATTGCTGTGTCAAGTAAGTGGAAGAGCACGCCGGTAAAAGCAATTTCTCCCAACAAACTAATGGCATCCGAATGGGAGTTCCAACTATGGATGTGGGTTTTCCCAAACATTATCGTCGCACTAAACGAGTGAAAGATCAAATTAAAATAGGATTTTGGCGAACGGAATTTCAGGACACAGAGGATGTGTTTTTTCAAACGTCCTTGCAACGTTTGACATTTGGCGTTGATGTATACATATGGGGAGCTAGGCTTCCTTTTTTTCTGTAACACCAAACCATTGGACCCAATGTTTTATTTTCCAATCTAATGTGATTTAATTAACTTAATAGGCTAGCTCAATTGTGGATTTATATTAAGTAAAATGATACTTGAAGGATATTATAATACAATTATATAGTGTGCTATATAAGTGTATCCCATATGTAGGGTTTTAACACAATAATCACACAAGAAACTCCATCGACTCTTATTGCACACAAAAGACTCCCTTTGTAGGAGCAAAGATAGTTCGACATAGCAACGACAGATAAGTTCCATAAGGTCTATCAAGTGATATCAAGCGCCAATTCTTATCAATTATATCAATATTACTTTATTGATTTGGGATTCGATAATGATTTCGTCAATGTTGTTTGCTTTGTACACATTTGAGGCATTTTTCCCATTGTGTTTGCGGACAACGATAAAATTGTCAAAGGATAAGGCCGAACGACCATCGAGTTCGGCAAGCAGTAGGTCATGTGGTGTCGTTGGTCGCAGCTGTAAACACCCCGATTTTGAGACGACTGGTAGGTGAATACTCCTCAAGATGTTGCTTTGGATGTGGCAAGCTTAACCACTTTTGAATCCTATTTGACATTTTAATTAGCTCGTGATCATCACACAAATCAACCACAAGCCTACGGTCTGGCAGCTAGGTGGGAGCACCAAAGTGGCGCATCAAGTTGGCGCACTAAGTTGGCGCATCAAGCTGGCGCACCAATTCGACGCACCATGCTGGTGCACAGCCACTTCTCATGCTGCTGGCTGTTGACTTTCCATCTTCTGTGCTTGTAACCTTCACTTGCGAATATTCTTCAAGAATCTACGCAAGGTTGTTGAGTTTCGAGGCCTTTTGCATCCCAAGGAGTTATCCTTTCATTCTCTTTAAAAGGCCCACTTTGGCAACTCATCTCTCTTAGCAAGTCACTTTGCAATTCACCCACTTTTAGCAACCAGCACTCCAACTTCCAGAGCACATTCCCTTGCATCCCTGAATACTCCCAATCGTGTCCAAAGCAACAAGGAGGAGATATTTTGAGCCATCCAAGGAGGAAACATCATAGGCAAGGTAAGTTCCTTCACTCATTTCCATATGGATTTCACATGATAGAACCTGCAATTAGGCTGATATATTGTCTATATAGTGATGTCCTCTCGTATCTATTTGTGTTATTTTGGATGTTCATGATGCTCCTTTCTATATGTTCATTGCTTCTTTGTCATGATAACTTTGCACTATGTGATCTTCATGTTAACAATGAATCATAGTCTTATGTAACCACATGCTATGGAACATGAACTGTAGTGTATCCTCTTTACATGTCTTATAATTTCCGCATGCTCCTTAAGTCAACTAAATCACTGCATGAATCATAAGATCCATCAATAGTTATTGCAGTCCATATAAGCCCATGAACATGCATGACTTGAGGAAAGAATGATAAGAGTGTTTTAATGCTTGTTTATTTAACATGACTAAGCTTCCTGGCATCTAGGTAGATGATTTGAATAATCAGTAACCCAATTCATTGCATGCATCTGGCCCAGACTCTGAAATCAGACTGCAGTCTGATTCAAAATTTCTAGGGTGCACCAAACTGACGCACCTAGGAGGTGCACCAGCCTGGTCACAAGGTGCAGGCATCTCATTTTGCATTATGATTTGCATGCCTTACTGTTTGTCTTGGACCTTGATTTTCTTGATGTTTTATCCCTGATATGCCATGTTCTTGCTTGCATGATTTCAACATATAATAGCACTGTTTGTTTTAGTTTTGCATCTAGTGAAGTCAGCCTACGACTGGGGTCTAGTGAACTGGTTGCCCTATGGACTCTTGTTTGGAGAGTTCTTATGCAACAGTCCATGATCCAGAACCGGGTAGCATGGATGAAACCCTTTAGCTTTATTTAGTATAGGAATTGTGTGGTCTAGTGTGAAGCATATTGCCCTTGAGCACAAGACCCATATCATGTTTTCTTGGATTTACTTTTTCCTTTATGACCTTATGGAAGAGGGGAAAACTCACTCACATGTGATCAGGTGTTTTAGATGTCCATGATACATTTTCAGATGATTTTATGCATGTTTGCAAGATTTTATATCGCATGACACATTAATTTAGCTTATTGTCTGATCTGTATTTTCATAGGCGCACATAGGTGACGCACAAACATAGGCGCACATAGGTAGTGCACTAGACTAGCGCACTAGTCTGACGCACCTGCCTATTTTTCACTACATACAGTAGCTTTTGGGCATGGTATTTAACATGATTCCCAGTTTGCTTTGGCTTTGGTTTTCTTTGGGTGTCCTTTTGGATATATCAGGAGGACTTCAGTCTGTTTTCGTCCATTTTTATGCATGGTAGCTTAAGTTTTGCATATAGCAAAGTGAGGACGAAAGCCACTTAGTGTTATTGGGTCTTTGGTCATATCCGTGCAATATCATTGCACCGGTGTTTGATCCACCACTCGGGTGACTTTTCTGAGCATTATGACACATCCTACAGTCTCTCTACCCATGTTTAGCATAAGACACCACTTGTATGTAGCATTGCATGGCATATCGCCCTTGGACGTACAGAAACAGGCTGAAAAGCCAACATTTCATATAAGTAAACAAAAAACCCATGAAAGACCAATTTTTCGAGTGCACGAGGGTGCCTAATACCTTCATCGTGCGTAACAGGGATCCTTACCCAATTTCTGTTTCATGAATGACCTTTTCCATTTATTTTATTGCATAGTTTTAATGTTTTAAAACGATTTTCCTCGTCTCCCGTTTTTAAATAGACTAGGTGGCGACTCCTGCATTTTTACCATTATTTTTATTGTTTTGCCCTGACTTTGCCGACCCTTGCACCTTTGGCCTTTTGCGTCGCGTCTGAGGCTGTCGCCAGCATGGTTACAACAGTAGCAGCCACGACCCTACGCAGGTGTTGCCACCGACAACAGTACATCCCCCTACCTCTAACGCGGTTGAGGGCAATATGCAACACAGTGGCACTGACCTTGGCTACGGGCAGCTAAGGCCCTCAAGCATACGTTGTCGCCACCAGCAATGACGTCCCCCTCTTTCCCCTCCCTGCATGAAACCCATTAGAGTTTTAATAGCTTATTGAATAAGCAGATCTGGGGTTGATTCGTTACTTGACCCGATATCCAAAAAAAATAAATAATAATAAATAAATAAATAATATTGATTATTGAGTAAATTTGCATGTAAACCTTTAAGTTTTACATTTATTACGTATACATTTTCTGTAATTAACAAAAACCACATTTAAGTTATATTTTATGATAAATGATTTTGCATATAAGTTTTTATTTACTTTAGAATCCATTTTAAGTTTGAATTAGAATAATCTACTATTATTTATTTTAATGACTCTTTAGTCCTTAATCTTATGCTTTGAAAATGATACATTTTTATAGAGCATGTTTTAGGATTGTTAAGGCTAAAATTTAAGGATTAAATAATCTTAATTATTATGATGTCCATGTAATTTGTGCTAATTTTTCTATGAAAAGATAAATTGTTATATTCCAAATTATATTTATGGATTGATTGGACCTGTGTGTGACAATTTTTAAATTTTGTTCTCTATGCTATTAAGGAACATATTTTTGTTGATTCTAACATGTTATAAAGTTTATTTTGCATGATTAAAGTAATTTCTTACAAAATTAGTCTAATTTAATTAAGAATTAAGGAACACTATGTAATGAATTTTTGATTTGGATGACGTAGATTCTCACCAACGTGACACCAAATACGAAGAGTCATTTGTTTTAATTACATTAGGTTTAGATTAAATTTTCTTAGAAAATTTAAACCTAATAAAGATAGTGTTTCAAATTGCATTTAAATAAATTAAATTAATAGACTTCCATCAACGTGGACTGTTATGTTTATATTAAAATGGGTGAAATAATTTTTACTTGTATACTTAATATAAAACATTCAGGCATCCAACAATATTATGTGACATAGACATGTTTGCAAACAAGATTAGTTTCATGATGCTTAACTACTGGTATATTATTTCATCTGCCAACGTAGAGTTATAATGATACTATTGTTAACTTTAAAACATATGTATTTTCTTTCGATTACATGTTTATATAAAGTTTCTTACGTGAGTTCTTATGTGAGTGATTATCTTGCAACTTTTGACACTAATCTAGTTCAAGTATCATTGTTGAATGATACAAATTTCCTAGAGTGGAAGGAAATTTTACTGTTTCATTTGGACCCGATGGACTTAAATCTTTGTTTTCAAGTGTCGATTGTTCCTGTAGTACCCATAGAAGAAAGCAATGTGGATGCAAAGGCCTAATATTAAAAATGGGAAAGATGTAACAAATTGTTTCTTTCGTATACGCTACAACATGTGCTTAGAGATATTCAGAGTCATGTGACTTCTGATACTCTGACTATAGTTTATCTAGATATGATTAAGCAATAATTTGTTAGATCTAATAAAGTTAAGACAAGTGTCTTAATTCAGTGGTTTACTTTCATACAGTATACAGAAAAAGGACACATTAGGAAATATATCTAACTATGTGTGATATTATAGGAAAGTTAAATGATCTTAAGATTATCGTTACAGATTCTTTCTTAGTCTATTTTATCATAAAAATTTTACTAATTGAGTATAACCTTTTTAAGGTTTTCTACAATACACATAAGGATGAATACACTATTAATGAACTTATAATCAAGTGTGTATACGAAGAAGAAAGGTAAGGTGGTAACAAAATGAATGTCGTAAACCACTTTGCAAATTTGACTGCTCACGGATCAGGGGGCTACAATTCAGACATCCTATGGCATAGAAGGCTAGAACATATATCCCAAATGAAGGTGAATAGATTAGTGAAAGATGATATTTTGGGATCATTGGATTTCATTGATTTTTAAGCTTGTATTGATAGTATAATGTCAAAAACACTCGACACATATAGGAAACATGCCATTAAATGCCAAGCAACTTTAGATTTCACTCATATAGATGTTTGTGGACTTTGTAGCTAATGTTTTACAGATCAGAAATACATTATCATCCTTATCAATGACTATTCTAAGTATACAGATCTTTATCTTCTTCGTGAAAAAATTGAAGTTCCTAAAGTTTTCAAGGATTTCTAATTGAAAGTAATGAAACAATTAGGAAAACCTATCAACTCAGTCCGATCAAATAAAGGTAATGAGTATTATGGTAGACACACTAAGATGAGACAGATACCAGGGCCATTTGCACAGTTTCTTAAGGAAAATGACATAATACCTCAGTATACAACGTCAAACCAACGCAACATGAATAGGATTGTTGAAAGACGAAACATTACGTTTAAAGAAAGGGCTATGCTGTATTACTCGACTTTACCAGTCCAAATGTGAGGTGAAACTTTAAAAAGAGAAGTACATATTCTAGAAAGGGTTCCTTCTAAATTTATAAAAAAACAAATAAGAAATCCTCTTTAGGTTAGATTCACGTTTGAAGATGCTCAGTTGAGGTAAAAATCTATAACTCATAAGAAAAGTCTCTGGATTTAAGAAAAAACAATACACTTCATTAGTTATCCATAAAGGTCGAGAAACTACAGATTGTACTGTCAGACACCTACCACAAGGATCGTTGAAATTGATAGAGCAATTTTCTTAAAAGATGATTATGTTAGTGGGAGTATCTTTAGAGATTATATTTTTTAGGAGTCTCAGGAATACATTATTCTTTATCAGGATTCTGATAATACTAATGTTTCTCCTACACAAGAGACTCTGATGTATGTACACTTTATTCTAATGGACAATACTCTAGAGGTAATTACACCAACTCAAGAACAATCACATAAATAACCAGTTCAAGAGCCTATCATCGATCCACATGTTCAGGTTTTTATAGAATCAAGAGACTCATCTAAGAAGATCAAATAGACAAAAGAAGTCAATATTTCATCTAATTATGTGCTATACTTATCCGATGAGGACATGAGCAAGAGGCTTATAACTTGACTACGTTTTTACAAGCCATAGATTATGTGAACTCTAACAATTGGTTACAAGCTATGAAAGAAGAGCTTATCTCTATGGATAACAATCAAGCACTCAAAGAAAAACATGATTTTACAAGGACAAGAGTCCTCACAAAGGCGTCACTAAGTCCTCGTTATAGGGTTTACTGAGGACTTCTAAGGACTTAGTGAGGATTATTTATCCTCAGAAAAAAATAACTCGTTAAATCAATATTGCAAAGACATATCCTCGCAATGTGCTCGTGAGATAATAGCGAGGAAATTGCAAGGAAATTATTCTTCGTAATGTCCTTACTATATCTTTGATATTCTCTTGCAATATGCTCACTAAGTATGCGAGATTGTATCGTCGTTTGAGATTTAATGAAGATATTACGAGGACATGTCCTCATTATTCTTGATGAAAGACACTATTTTAGTAAGGACCTGTACGAATTTGTCCTCTCAATGTCCTCGCTAATTCTGGGAACTAAAAAAAATAAACCAATACATTATAAAATTAAACCTGCTAAAATATAGATTAATATACTTGCTAAAATGACATTCAAATACATTCACAAGTATATTAAATTACACATATATTACACATAGACAAATTTTATAAAAAAAAGTTTTAATTGATCATACAACATAAGGTTTTATATATCCATTTGTTTACAAAATAGTAGATAATATAACATTGAAATGTCTTAATACAAGTCACTCAATATAATACAAGTCAAAACGATATATTATATATCACTTTCATCAGGAACCAACTTACTTTCCTTTGCCTTTTAAGGATAATGTATGGATAGAACGACGACGACGTGTATACTTCACGTAATCGTCCTCGTTACTTGGGAAATCTTCTTGCTCGTTCTTATATCTTCTGATTATAAAAAAAACTTAAAATATGTTATGATGAATAATAATTATATTATAATGTTGAATTCAATATAACAATTGATGCATATCAAAACTTTTAAAACTAAATAAAACTTTACCTTACAAATTGATCCTCCAAAATATATATTTCATCTCTTATTTTATTCCTTATTTTTGAGCATATTTCGACTCTGAAACCCTCCTTTAATGTAGTCATCATTTGTGATAACTGAAAACTGAAGAACTGCGAATCAAATGAAGTAAAAGACTGAGTTGTAGAACCATAATGTCCAGTAGAAGTCGCAAGAGAACCAATAGTAGACTCTTCTGAGTAGTATGGATTCAAACCACCTAGGTCTTGCTTTCTTGATGAATTATCCACGTTCCTTTTCATCGAAACTTATGTCTAAAGTTTCTTGTTATAGGCTAAGTGTTAATTGACGTTGTCGTCCTCGTATTTTTGTTGGTACAAGAAAGTGTATCTATCATGTATAAATAAAAATAAGAAGTTAATTAGAGATGATATAAGATAAAAGTGTATATTATTAAAACAACTTCAATTCTAACCTTGATTACTTACAAGTACGTTCTTCGCACTCGAAGTTGACTAAACTTATTCCGACTCACTAGTCACTAGTGAGGGATGTACTAGTGAGGGATGTAATCCATCACTCTACTATTGTAGGTTCACTACATAGTTTAATGCCTTGTAATGAAAAAGCAATTTATTTGTTAGACCCATGTCATCCCCCTTACATAATAGAAACTTTTCCCTATCAATACGAATAAAAAAAGAAACAATGTGGCGAGTTATAGGATCATCAATCCATGAATCTGATCCCAGAGTTGACTGAGTGATACAGATCCCGAATCCTTAAACAGAAACTTCTTTGCGCAAGTGCATTATACATATGAATAAGACATGATAAACTCTAAATCAACAAACTTGCAGTGTATTTATTCTCAAATACAAAACCATCATCCATGACATATTATAAACTCCGTTCCTTGTAAGGAACAAGATTTCTCTTTTATTCTCATATCTCCTATCACTAACAAAAATAATACATACTGATCGATAATCAATTATTTCATTGACAAATCTAATAATCTCTTGGTCTTTCAATAACACAAAATTTACTAAAAACTTGAATACTAATAATCTAAGAACAAGTTTCACAATCATTATATCTTTTGAGTCTCATCTTACAATAAACAAAACACATATTTACTGTCAATTTCCTAAAGACTAAGATGATTCAATATTAGAATAAATTCCTGGAATTTCCACTAATACCACTATGTTATTGCCCCACCTGGGAAATTGAAAACCAATAAAAGAAAATTTAATGAGTCAAAAGACTCAATGAGTGAGTGCATATCTCTCTACAGAGGATATGCACTTGTTTAGGAATGTTGGCATACAGAGTCAAAAGACCAAATGTCTGAGTGTAGTATCTCTCCTTGCAAACAATTTCTTTTCCATACATGCTTAAATAAATTAAAATTTTTAGATGCACTTGTTTAGGAATGTTGGCATTTCATTTGTTCTAAAAAAAGATTCAGGATTTAAAACCTGACATCATCTCTACCAAAAAAAAATCATACTTCCACTTCACGAAATCCTGGCATAAAAATTTCAAATCCTAAATACACTTGTTCAAGAATTTCTTCTAGAAAATATTCAACATCATCTTCAAAAAATAAAAAAAACGAAGTATATAAATTCATGCGTCTAAAAACAAAATATCCAATCTATAGTTCGCTACAAGGGCTGAAAACAACCCTAATCCATTTCCTATCCACTTCAGCAACAACAACAATAATAACTCTGAAACTTTCATAAGCTAAAATTTTGGTTTGCAATACAGCTCTTGGAATTTGCGTGAATCTGAAATCAAGATAATGCTATACATCTCTACTACCATTACGTGTGCAGAAACAACCCAATAACAATAACTTCACATGCATGGATTGCACAGATAAAAATAAATTGTTGTACAAAACTTGTCATTTATGAAATAAATCAGATTTCTCTCTTTTTTTTAGAGTTGCTAACTAGAATATCACAAAAAATATATGGCGTGAATTTTATTACTATTGGACACCTCCAAGCCTTCACCCCTAAATCTTAACTAAAGTATCTAATAAACTTAAACCCACTCACCTTAAAATGTAACCGGATTATTCCCCCAACCAATCAAGAATCTCCTCCTCCGATAAGTTGATTTCCTGACCAAGGCATTATTCACCCCAAATAAGAACTAAACCCAAACAACTTGGCATGAGAAGAGTAAAACTAATCCCTAAATCTTAATCCACCATGATCATAGTGTTGATCCAAGGGAGAAGTATGTATATATATTAGAACTTGGACCGACTCTAAAAAGGAAAAAACAAAACAAAACTTGACAGGGCAAGAGGGGGTGGAAGTCTCACCACCGGGGAGTCTGTCTGATCTCACAGAGCTCCAGTCCACCAGGCCATGCCCACATCGCCTTGCCTGGTTACACCCGATGGGGAAGAAGGATGCTCTGGGTTTAGGTTATAAGGTGGGAAACATTATGCTTAGGCCCTTTAGTTTGTGCCAATAACTAAAAAACCCAAAAAGAAAAGAATGTTGGGATGTTACACTTATAATGTGTTAGTCTAGTTGGGAATTTATCGAAGAAATCATTTGTAAGTAATATTGGTCTTGTCATAAGTTTTCCATTATAAAGGGTTAAAGTTCAATTTGTTATTATAGAAGAATTGTTATTGATCAATCCACCATTTTGTTTTTTTTGATATTGATGGTACTCACCACACTTAACTACTGTTATGAATTTTTCGGTTTAATATTTATGATCTTATTATTCAGAAAAAGATATCCAATTAAGATTACAAAATATTTTTTAAATTTTGATTTTCGATTATTACTACACTGAAGTTTCATGAAGTATTTGATGTAAAGATAACCAATATAATTGATTTTGGTTGTACTCTTCCAGAATCCTTTCAATCTCTTAATTAGTATTCTTTGAATATGAAAGTTTATGATGTACTTGAATCTTAATTATTTAATGAACAAAGAAGTTTTCCATGAAACTAATCGGTGTAATGTGGATTTGGTCTCTATTGAGACAAAGGGTAGAGAACTAGAAATTGATAACAATTACATATAATCCTAACATATGGGACAAGGGATGGTGGATGGGAACTTGGAAATATTTGCAAATGATCTTAACCTATAGAAAACACTGAGACAAGGATAGTAGATGTGAAATTGGAAAAATAACAAATGATCCTAACCTGCAAAGGTTCTCATCATTACCAATCCATGGATTGCAAGTTATAAACATAGTGTGATATTCTTTGAATTACCTGGTTTCTTCTTTATATCAATCCATGTAATTAAAAGTTATTGAAGTTTATGTAGTGTATTTTGAAATTGCTTATATATTCTTCTTACATTTTGGAGTAATTGTTTGATGTTTTATTTCCCCTTAGGACATGATGAAGACCAAAGTGTATTTGATATTACTTGGTTTAGTGTACAAGGTGAGTAATTTCAAGGATAACATTACTTACTTTATTTAACATTGAAGCTGTGAATAATATGGGAATATAGTATATAACATTCAAAAACATCTCAATGTACCTTTAACCATATGTGTATTATTCACTTAGCATTGTTCTTGTTTTTCTAGTAGGAATTCGGCTTCTCAGCTATCTTATGTGCCTTCAAGAGTGTTTTCAGTTTCAAGATTGGAGTTGTTTTCTATGTAGATAGTAGACATGTTCTGCTTTTTTCTTTATTATAACAAGTTTCAATCTTTTTTTGATTTTTTGGAATTGTTGGTTTCCAAGTAGATTTCAACTAGATTGTTGCGTGGATTTTGCACAGACTGATGTTGACTTTGTGTGATTGAACTAGTTGGTTGTAAACTTGCATTTGATATCTTTAGTGGGTTACTACCTTTTGGTATTCTATGCTAGAAACGGTGAACCTGTGATCTGGGATGGATTCTGGTTTCAGAAATTCGAGCTCATGATTCTTTTTTTTATAGTAATTTTTGGTAGTTTTTTGTGGTTTTCGTTGATCTAGAGTTTTTAGTTGAATGATCTAGGTTGTAGCTTTTTATTTCTTGCAGCTTTTATTTGGCTCAGTGTAACCATGCTGGCGGCAGTCTCGAATGATTTTGACGCAAAAGGCCAAAATACACTAGGGAACGGCAAAGTCACGGCAAAAACAATAAAAATAAATATGCAAACGCAGGAGTCGCCACCTAGTCTATTAAAATGGAAGACGAGGAAAACCATATAAAACATGCAAATCATATAATGGAAAAGCGGGTCATAAACCAGAAAAATGGGTAAGGATCCCTGTTACGCACGAGGAAGGTATTAGGTACCCGCGTGCGCCAGATAAATCGGTCTTCTATTGGTTTCTCATTTGCTTATGAAATGTCGGCTTTTCAGCCTTTGCTGTACGCCCGAGGGCGGTATGCCATGCCATGCTAATGTGTGTGGTGTCTTATGCCATAATATGGGTGCATGAAGTGCAGGGTGTGTCCTAATGCTCAGAAATATCGCTCTTATATCGGGTCAAGTGTTGATGCAAAGATATTGCATGAATAAGATCAAGGATCTAAGTATTTTGAGCGATTTATCATCCTTGCTTTGCTACATGCCAAATGCAATCGAACATGCATGGAAATGGCTAAAAACAGAGTTGTGTCCTCTTGATATATCAAGCAAGAAAACCAAAAGAGACCAAAAGCAAATCGAAATAAAAATTATGCTAGAAAGCTATGCAAAAGTTGTTGTGTGCTACTGATGAACAGGCTGATGCGCCTGTATGGTGCGCTAGACTGGTGCTCTAGTCTGGTGCGCCACATATGTGCTCCTATGTGGGCCAGAGAGATGTGCTGAGGGAAAACAGAAACCCATGCAGTGCCACATCACATGAGAATGTATTCCAGAAAACTATACCATGTAAAATCCTTCGCAAAATTTGGAAAACATGCCTTAAAAGTGAAGGAAATGTAAGTGCAATGACTTGTGGACCCTGTGCTCAAGGACTGGTAGCCTCACACAAGATTACACCCTGTGCTAAACGAAAGATGCAAGATTTAGTCATGCCATTGGATCATGGGTTGATGCACAAGGTTCTCCATGTTGGAGTAAGGTGCGATCAACCTACCAGATTCTGACCAAGGACTGATTATCCAAAGGGAGAAAACAACTAGGAAACAATCTTGCTTCAAACCGAAAACATACATGCAAAACCATGGAATATCAGAGAACCAGCAGTGAAAGAATCAGGCTCAAAGTCATCCGGAAAATCATGCAAACGGAGATGCAAAAGTGAATGTTTTGCTCTCTGACCTGTCTGGTGCACCTGAATGGTGCGCCAGAGTGGTGCTCTAGAGAGGTGCGCCACTTTGGTGCTCCAGATTGGTGCTCCCCAGAAAAGAGATGGGTGATTTTTATTAATGCCAATCAGCTTATGCAGATGATGAAAACTGATAAACGATGTGATGCAAGTGAGCAAAACAGATCTATCATGATGTGATTCAAAAACATGATAAATTGCAAGTTCATGTTTAAAATGTTTGTGTAAGATTCTAAAAGGATATGCATGAGAAAATAAACTCAATAGAACATGTAGGTGGTGAACACATTAAGGACATCTCTATTGCATATTTTAGCATATATACATGGATCATGGATCTTAGTGTAATAAAATGGAGAAGAATAATAAAACCACTCTTAAGAACTACACGATGTTGATTATTAACATATGGATTATGCATGCAAGGTGTCTTGTACACGAAATCAACATTCTATCATAAGAAAAACTCTTATATAATAGTAGAAATC
>JAMKQA010056766.1:0-22664 GCA_024699735.1 Posidonia australis | reverse complement strand
TGATTATTATTAGAAGTCAAATAAAAACGTTTTTGGTCATTCTTATGTATCTTTTACCAGACTGTTTTATATTTGATTCTTACAGTCAATAAACTTTATTATTGTAATTCTATCATAACATGATACATGAAAATTTCATATTACTAGGAATCATGATTTCTATTTAAATT
Source organism: Posidonia australis (assembly GCA_024699735.1). NCBI lineage: Eukaryota > Viridiplantae > Streptophyta > Magnoliopsida > Alismatales > Posidoniaceae > Posidonia > Posidonia australis. The sequence continues at coordinate 22,494 of JAMKQA010056766.1, read as the reverse complement.
TCACAGTATTAGATGTGGTTATTGTTATTTTATCTCATATCTAGTTATATTCTTTCATTTTTCACAATCAACATTTTATATTTTTTTCTATATGTTTTATCAAATGGTTAAACCACAAACCGAATCGAACCAAATCGATTTTGAATGGTTCGATTTGGTTCGATTTCAATAGATAAAATGGTTCGGTTCGGTTTGAAAATTGTTCAAACCGAATTATATGGTTTGGTTTGTGGTTTTGTCTCAAATCGAACCAAACCGAGCCGTACCCACCCCTATCTATGGACTTTACTATTGGACGTGTAAGTTTGGATTCATAGTGCACAATTCACATTCAGGTATGCATATATATTCATATTTAAAGTTTAATTGGTAGAATTTTTGAATAACTTTTAAACATATAAGTTCTTTTCATAAGCTACAATGATCCAATAATTTTATCAAACATTACTAACTTCTCAAAAATATGTAACTTTTGGAACAATGATTCTTTTAATACGACAGCTTCTAGTTAAGAGTTGACTTCTTTACTTTGATTTAGAAACTGATGTTCTACTAAATAGACTTTAGATTATACGAAGCATGTTCTAAGACAGCATAGTCCAATGACTAACATTGATTCATAGTACTTGTTCCTTTTTGGGTTGAAATCATGGATATTATTTTTTTTCCCGTTAAGAAAATCCGTAGGATGCATTTGCAAAACTTAATTTTGGTGGACACACTTAATAAGAATGATGTTTGATTTGGCCTTTACTTGTTTTTCTGGAAGGCATTCTAGCTTCTAAACATTGTTCAGATCAGACAATATATTCTCTGTAGCTCTGAAATAAATAAAATTTTATGTAATAAGATGGAGAAAAGACAAATATCAAATGCCTTTTTATTTATGCAATTTGTTTATCTTAAAAGTTATGGATCGCTTCCTGTGTAAAATTTTCGTCAGCTTGCGTGCTGTGATCATGGAATCTCTGTTGGCAGCAAACTCTGTTTAGGTTCTGGAGGTTTTCCATTTAATTTCATTCTTCTTATTATATGTATTTCAATTTGAACCCAAGCCTAATATTCATATAATATCTGTAGTTTATGATTGTTCCAGCTTGTTACTCGATATTCACATAAATATGGTGACTCCCATCCCTTCTTCTAGAGAAGTTGAATACATCTGTCAGAGAAGCGCCTTATATTTCCTGCTCCAAGTTTACGATAATGGCTTCACTAATTATTGCGTAAAAGTGGCATATCCTGATGTCCTACACTACTCCTTGAAAGATCATTTAGTTAGATTATTAAGACCAATTTATAAAAAAAATGCATTTAATCCTAAAAGGTTGAACCAAATATTCTTTTTTTTAACACTAGATTATTTAATACATCAGTTTTTTATTTATCCATAAAAATTTTCAAATATGTTGATAATAAAAAACTATGGAGATTAGTTTTTTTCAAAAAATATTATTTATGAGAATAATCTGCTTTTCCATAAGTATAAACAAACACTACCTTAATGATCTTGATATTCTTAGTTCAACACAAGTTTCACATAAACCATGTAACCATGATGGTTCAGGGAATAGTTTGATTGCATTCTAATCCTTCATTGGTGTACCATATTTTGATTCTGTTTTTTTTTTTTTTAAATGTTCTGATCTAAAATATTCCTTTCTTCCTTTTCTTTTCATTTTTGCTTAGGACGAGTGTTGATATATCCTCCTCCTAATTCAGGGTGTCCCTCACTGTTGATACCCAATCCACCCATAAAACCACTTCTTAGGGTGCACATTTTCTAGAGGGCAATAAAATGTGCGCCCACAACGTCAAATCGTTTTGAGAATGGAAGGAAAGCAGTTTGATTTAACAGCAGATATAGATCTACTGTTCTATATAAAATGACGACTTCATGCATTTGCTAACCTTTGAAAGAAGGAAAAAATAGGCTAATCTTGTTTATGTAAAATTTTCGAATTTGCAAAAGATAACAACAAATGTTGCCGTTATTGTTAAAACTAACAGAAAAAAAAAACCCCCCCTGGAACAAGTGGGAGTGACAGAGGAAGAGAAGCATACGATTTGCATACAAGGAAATAATAAATATTGAAGTTCGTGATTTTCCATGGCATGATGATAATAAAATAGAGATCTTCAATGCCAAAAACGTCGGGTAATTGGGCGGGTGTTTTCCAGAATTTATATGTAGAAAATATAAAAAATTTTAAATTCGGTGGCATTTTATTCTATTAGATCGAAACCACAAGCATCCGGTGACGACTACTTCTCTTATCAATGTTGGGAGATGGTGGACAAAGCGCAAAGGTTCCTGATCATTATCCGTCTGTTGTCATTAAGAAACCAAAGTAATCGCTACTATACAAATATTACATGGATTAAAAGCCAACTTACACAAGAACATCAAGACCAGAGAATCTATTCCCACTCATACCAAAAGAACTTCCATTGAGAGAGAGAGAGAAACAAGCATTCTAACTATCCACATGAACATCTCATTTCCCCAGCCAAAACATGGGTATGCATTTCTCCTCCTCCTCCATGACAACTGCAACCCACCCTCAAACCACAGCAGAAAGAAGCAGCAGCAGCAATAGTAGTAGTAGATAAATAAAATAAAGAAGAAAAAGAAGATACTAAAAAACCATATAATTTCCTAGAGACTAGCGGCGGGAAGCTGAGGAGCGCGGCCATCGGAGATGGTCACCGGTGCAACGAACCTCGACGAGAAAGTGTAGCTGAATTGCGCAGAGTCATCGTCGAACCCCGTCCGATCGAAGTTCCTGGCGTAACTAAGCGGATCATACTGGCAAGGGAGCGTGGCGGTCCTCCTGACGGAGCAAAGCATCTTGCTTTGCTTCTTAAGCCTCCTCATCAACCTCCCGATGCCACAACTCCGGTCACCGTGCCTCCGGGATGTGGCCGGGGCCACGGCGGCTCTACCTCCGCTTGAACTTGAGCAGGATGACACCTGCTTTGGGCACCAGAAAAGACCCATCTGTGTCATTCCTGCCAAAGCGCTTATCTTGCTGCAATTTGGATTTATGAATGTGGATGATGGTAGAGACTTGGCTGATTGGGCTGTGGAGAGGGAGTCATGTGGGCAAGGGTTCAAGCTCATCAATGGGAATGTGAGAACCCACTTCTCGTCACACCATTTTATAGCGGTGGATGGGGGTGGTGTTTGCAGATCTTGTTCGAGTGAGTAACTGAACGTTCAAATCCATGCGTCCATGTCAGGAGGAGTGGCTGGATTTGGTTCGTCCATGTAGCAACTGAATCATTGAACGTTAGCAATATGGATTGTAATAACTGCAGATCCAGTGGTCACCAGACAGGACTCTCGTTGACATGAATACCCTCCCAGAGTTTGAATGTGGTAGGTGATTCAACTCCATTGAAAGGAATTAGAAAAAAAGGAAGAAGAATCTTCTCAACATCTTGGCATTTGGATTAAGATTTGATAAGAATTTTACCATCAAATGTTGTATGATTTTTTTTAGCTACACATGTAAATCTTGAAAATACTTGAGAGACTGTTAGGAAAGCACTAGACGTGTTCCAAGTTCTATGAATACGCCAATGTCTGTCTTCTTGTGATGATTTAAACAACAAGATCATGGAAAGGAAGTATGGGTGAGGAAAGAGGAAATTCCTTATTAAGTGTATTTTACTCTTCTCTTCGCAAAGAAAACTTCTAAAATTGACTAAAGTATCAGATTTTCTTAAACTCTTACACTCTGCCATTTCTCAAAGAGGTTGATGATTTCTCTGCAAATATGGAAGCAATTATGACCCTTTTGACATTTTATATGTTGATGATTGGGTAATGCATACAACCCAACCAGTTTTTCTGCAGAGTTTTGTCTGAGTAGAATGAAGAAAAAGGTTCAATCATGGAGGTGCATGGGTCCCAAGTCCCAACTATACCTAATCTACAGGGTACCTTTTCATTTTGTCTTTCACTGAAAGACAAAAAGTAACTTGGGATCGGATGGGGTAACTTGATACAAGATTGAACACCTTTCTTGGGAGTGTTTGCATGGGGCAAATTGATGACAGATTAAGCCTTATGTTGACAGTGCTTGCAGGACTTTTTAGAAGATCCTGGGATAATAGTGATTTAAAGGATTTTGAAAACTAGTGTATTTGGATTTCATCCTACTATTCAGGAATCAAATACTGAATTAAGAATAGAAAATAAAGTAGGGAAAATATTTTAAGATAACAAAATGGGTCTTGTGAAAGGCATCATCATGGGAAAGTGGGTAATTAATTATATCTAATGTTATACATAACTATGACCCCAAATCTCCACTAGGAACAAGAAGAACATCAAGTTGAAGTTAACTTCAAAACCTATAGGGTCAAAGCAGGGTCCTGTAACCATGTGACTTTACACATGGGGTTGGAGACCATCGCCATATCACATGAATCAAAGACAAATAGTCAAATTTAGTGACTGGGTCTTGTCCCCTTTTAAAAGTTTTGAAAGCCATTATATTATATAATTGGATTAAGAAACGTAAAAAAACATACATTCATCCTCGTCTGAATGTCTTGGGCTCTGACATCCTTTCCATCTTACCATCACCACACATCATTACTTTTATCTTTTTACCATCTGTTCTCCCCATTTTCAATCAATCAATTCACATGATTCTCTTTTCTAGTTCCCACTTGGGCATTTCTTGGAATTGATACTAATATTCCTTTATTGGTTCAACAAGCTATTAAGTTTGTGTTAAGAATGTAGGCTATTTTAAATTGGAAAGAGTGTGGTGGTTTGTTGGAAGGCAAAACTGAACTCTGATGTTTTTATTTTCTGAATTTGATTGAACATGTGAGCTTTGCCACATGGACCATGAAGTCTTATTCTATAAAAGTTTGAGATGTGATATGATTAGTGGTTTACTGGTGGACAAACTTTTATGATCACTTGTTAAACTAATGTAATACTTTTGGTAAACAGAACCACATTGCAGTTTGAAATGGCATTTATTCTTAGTAGAAACTCTTCAGGAACCTTAAATTTTACAAGTTAAGACAAAAGCAAAAGAAGTCAACTGTGCAGTAAAGGATAATAACTATACACTGTAGGGCAGCCTGGGCTGGTGGTTGAAAAGGAAATTGAAACATAAAATCTTTGAAGAGCCCTGTAAATAGCATTAGAGGGTCAAACTATACCTCGATTTGTTGCAGTCAGTGAGGGTATTTTCTTTCATGCGGCAAAGAACCTAAAATTAATTCCCTATCCACTTGGTCAAATCTCTCAAAGATTATATGACACCAAAACGAGGAAAGAGTATGATTCAGTTGGATTTATTAACTATAAACTTCCTAATAAACAAAAAAAAATTATATATGAAACAACCAGGAGCTTTTCAGTGGGAACTTGCACAGTCCATGTGCATAGTTATCATCAAAGAATCCAACTGCACCAATTTCTACAGAAAAGGTTTACTGCCAATGTCTCTATTGTTTTTTGCATCATTTCCGACAGAAGTTCAGAAAGGGGAGACCACAAGTACGGTGATGAGTCAAGTTTTCACATCTCTAGATGGTCCAGAAAAGAACTGAAACAACACTCTTTTATTATGAGCGGGAAGATGCCATTTCCTTCCTAATATTTTTTTCCCCTTTTTGATGATATGCTCCTGCAATTCTGAGTTCTCATGTGCATGTCATGTTCTCAAAACTACTTCAGTGTATCTCAAAGTGGATCAGCTCTTGTTTGATTAGCAACTCAAGACCATATAAGCTGTTGTCCAATACATGCATTGCTTATTGACTAAAGAGTTTGCTCTAATCATGAGTGTTGTATATGCAAGAGGCTTCAGGCCTGATTAAACTTTTGGGTGCTAGAAACGTTTCCCTTCTTGGAGTTGCTAGTGTTGAAGCTCAAGATTCTCTTTTAGAACAAAAACTTCGTAATGGCACCCAAATAAGAGTAACTAGCTTTAATACTGTGATTCTAGTTACAAGGTCGTGATGGAACTATTGTTATACATATTGTTAATTATAATCAGAAACTTGACCGACTGATCGACATTATCTGACCGATCGGTGAGCGAGCAACAATTGATCGTTCCTTCAAGCAAGCAACAACTGATTGTTTCTTTGAGCGAGTGAGCAAGCGACAATTGATTGTTCATCTGAGCAAGCAACAACTGATCGCCCGTTTGAGCAAGCGACAATCGATCGTCAGACCAACCATCGATCAAGGCATTACAAGAAGTTTAAATAAGTACCAATATTATTGATGTTACACTTGTTACATTAAAGCTTAAAGTTAAAAACAAGACATTAAGTGGATAAGGTAAATGTCGACTAAGAGACATTGATAAAATACTTAAGTGCACTTGTGTATATAAGTGTACATAAATTTGTTGTAGAAATAAGTACAAGTTTATTCTTGAGAAATACATCAAAGAAGAGGATCCCTTCTTCTTCCTTCTACAGGTATAATTGGGTATTTGAGGATTCTTTCTTCTCCTCTATTTTTCGTTCTTCTCTTGTACTTATACTCTAATTGTTGTTTAATAGAAGTTTTGCTTCTCCTCTTGTAGACGTAAATTCTTTATGTTTGTGATCGTATTCTTGATCTTATTTATTGTTCATCTGGTCAGTCCATACTTGAAATCCTAAAACATATACAGATACTTCTACACTTAAAAATCAACTTTTAGCTTTTACTAGTTTTTTTAATTCCCTGCATGACCACATTCAACAACATAAATAAATGCACCCAGCTTTAAACTCAAAATACGCATTACCTACATGAAAAGAGAAGAGTGGGATTTTTTTTTATTTTAACTGCTAATTGATTGGGGTTAATAGCATCTCAGTGTAAGATTGTAGCCTACGATCAGTGTTCAGATATAGCACATGTTAATGCTTAATTCTCCATTACCATTTCAAATATTCAACACGCATATCATTAGCTTAGATTCTCGGTCCTTTCGCTTTGATTTGTCTCCAACTAAGTAGATCTCCTGGATAGTCATTGTGCACGCCAAGCCTGTTAAAATACTAAATTTTCAGGATGGCGTTCAATGGAAATCGTTGTGTTACACGTTCCAATATAGACTGAAGAAATAAAAACGTCCAAGGAATTTCGGAAGCAAGAGCACGCAACCTGTGGGCAGATTAATATTCCTGGTTTGTTTTTCAAGAATTTGTTTCAAGGTATGCTCTAACCAAGAGAAATGCAAGTTTTGGTGCCTGATTGCATGCAAGCGCTGTATCTTGTCTGTGCATAAATATTGTCAAAAACTCATCTAGAGAACACTCATCTCTAGATCTCAAATCCCGGCATTTTTGTATGGGCATATCTTCCTTCATGAACTAATGTTCTCTGTAAAAAAAAAAAAGCTTTCTTAGGGTAAATTGCAAGTTCAGGTTCTGATGCAACGAATGGTGATTACATTGCTTGATAGACAAAAACACATGGATTCTTGTCCATTGTTTAATCAACGGAGGCAGATCTTCACTTGAGATGATTATGAATGGGAAATCTGAGAACTTTTTGCCAATTGGGTAAGGATTGTTTTTTTGTCCTAATACCCCTGATAAACATGACAATTATCCCAATACCCATCTACTTCTCATATTTCTCCAAATACCCTTATTGAGCTCAATTCTTTGTTTCCATACCCTTATGTTAGCATTTGATTAATATCGTGCTAAACAAACGTTGTGCAACATTAAATTTCCCTAAATATCCATCCACATCTTGCTTTGATATCCTTAATAGCCATTACCTTTTTTGCTTCTTCTAAATTGCATCATATATTAACCATATCTAAAGAATACACCAAATTAATATTAAATCATACGAAACTAGAATAACAACATGATTACTACTAACGCTATATTGAACTATAATTACTCGATCGTAATTAACATAATAATACCAAAATTTTCAATTTTTATATTAACTTATAAAAACTAGCACATTAGCATAAGAGAAAATTAGTTAGTAAGTGATTAAAGTTGAATACATGAGATTAAAAACGTTAATCTACAGTAATTAAGAAAAATTGAACAAAAAAAAACATACTTATTAAAATTTTGAATCAAAGTCAATTAAATTAAGAAAGTAAATATATTACACAAAATAGACTAACAAAAAAGAAATTCTTGGCTTAATAGAAATCCTTAAATTCAGTACGATAATAATAATAATAATTATAACAAGTTTTACATAAAGTACTAAGTTATACTTAAATTAATACAAGTCTACTTTTAGTGTTTTGACTATATCTTAAAATCCTAGTTGTTTAGCATGATAATAATAATAATAGGTATAATTTCTATCAAATAACACAAAATAAATCTTAAAATATCAAAATTTCTAACTGAATGTCTTAATAAAACACTAAAATCTTAGTTAAGACCACATTTGGCAGAGGAGGTTAGTAATGATTGTTTCAAGGTAAATAATTTTAGTACTTGAAGTTAAAATAACCAAATTCTTGTTAGTGGTTGTTAATAGGACAAAAAATTACTATAACGATACAAGGATAACGAATTTGGATTTAATGAGAGTAATGAGAAAAATTTTAGAAGTAAAAGGATATTGAGAGCATTATCAGGTTTATTAAGAGAATATTGACAAAATGGATAAATCTGTATAATACCTTGTTTGAAGGTTTATGTTTGATCTGGATTAGATGTTAGAATTGCTTCCACACCTTGCAAGGCTTTCTACCTAGAAAAAAAAAAATGAGAGGAGGAATTTCTAGTTGTTACATGTGTTGCACAATAATTTGATAGACATCAGGTTCGCCATTTACTGAATGCAGTTCACAACGATCAGGATACCTACCAGTCTCAAAAATTGGGAGTCCATCCAATATGTGACATCTCAAGTAGCATTCCATCTCCACTCGGTAGATGGAATTTAAGGGAAGGTTTCCACGAAAGTGCACTCACATGCTTCAGAATTTTAAATTCTAAACAATGTAATGCCACGTGGTTAGGCAAATAATCATTAAAAGAAAATTTGGGTTCTATCAGAACAATATTAGTTAGATCTGATCTTGACCAAAGCATTCGAAAATCTGAAAAATACATTTGAAATAACAATGAAATTAAAAATTAACAGCCATATTTTAACTCTATCCAGTCGAAAGAACTATGCATATCCTTCTAATTCTTGGTTAAAATTTCTGACTGGGAACATATTTTGGTTGAAAGTAGATCAGCAGGGCTGTTTCAATGATATTCATTTACAATAACCGAGGATTGGTTGACAAAAAGAAATGCTCAACAAGCTGCATATCCAGCAACTGGCGAGCTTTGTACTTTGCAGCCTGTTGGAAAATATATACACCAGAAATTCAGAGGTTCAATCAAATAATGAAGGATACACAAGCTGAGTTTTGTTGCTTATACATGACAAATTGACCAGATATATTTGTTTGCAATGGACCTTTTTTTTACACAAGAAAAGCTGTAAAATAGCAAGAAAAATGTCTAAGGCTTCAGAGAAGTGAGGAATGACTACTGCTTTATCAGCTATCAACACATATGAAGCAAAAAGATGATAGCTTCTGTAAGACATATAGAAAAAAAGAAAAATTGTTCATCATATATAATTACTCGAAGCAGCACAAAGATCTATCATTAAGAAAATGCACTAGAACAGTAGTCCAACAAGTGACTGAGAAATGAGAATACAATAATAACATTCAAATCATTTTAACAAGCGATCTTTCATTAACAAGTGATCTATGAATAACAAAACTAACTATAGCTTCAAAGCTTTTCAGATACCTTTAATGAATACCACATAATTGTATATGCGTGGTATTTTCCCTTCACACCTGGTAGACAAGATAAATAATCATGCATAGCTAGAAATTACCTTGGAATAAATAAATTGTCATATATAACGTCTCACAAAATAGAGCAACTCCCTTGATCCCTGCAAAGAAAGGTACACAATGTTAGAGGAATAAGGTAATGAACATTATACAAATTTGAACTCTGAAGGCATATATATTTCATTATTTCATATACAACTCGCAAGGGATCCAATGCCTGTATTGTAGAGATTAATATTTGGCTGGCTTCCATTAGAAGCATGGATACTTTAATGTAGACGTAGTGCTGGATATTTTGACACGTGAAGCCACCTCCACTTGTTGGACATGTCATCCAAGCTTTAGAAATTCATTATGAAAAAACAAGATATTGGACATCTATAGAATGTCACAGATACTTCTGTTAAATGATGGAGCCTCATGACCTTCTTTTCCCCCTATTCTTTTATGTGCTTTTCTTCTCTTCCTCGTGTTCTTGTACTTTTAATTTTCATTTTCAACTTTCTGAGATCATAATACTTCACATCTCATTCTCTTTTTCTTAAGTTCGTTATTCTGTGTAGTCTAATGTGATTCTGTATTATCCTTCTTGCTATGCAGCTTTTCATTTCAGACTGCCAGTTGCAGGGTCACTAATTTTTGGATGGTACTAGCAGAAGTACTGCTCTAATATTGATTATGAACAACCACATTCAATATAAAACTTGTTGATACTTGAGGAATCCATCGGCTTCACAGGAAACTTACCTTCTTGAATCCGCATAATATACCATTGTTTGCTGAAACTTTTTCCAATATGGCCCAGTCTCTTGGAGGTTCACATTTTCAGGCCCTCCTAAGTAAGCTTGCACAATGAACTGGTGAGTCCTTTCCCTGTTTTACATAGAAAACCAAACTAGATTGTTAGAGATAAATAAAGTGGCAATGGCATTCAGATGTTTGCTGCCCAAGAACTAAAATATAGAATCAGATGTCAACAGCCTGGACGATAACCTTGGAAGCTATCCTCACTATTTCATATATTTATAGCAATGATGGTTGGTTGTGATATTTATTTTTCAGAAGTTCTGGATGGTATATAAATTGCTTACTCTCAATGCATATATAACTACACTTACCTCCCTTCATATTCTGACAACCAGGCTAAGTAGGCTGCACCAAAATACATTGATACAAATGGATTGTAGAGATCATCAACTGATTTAACTTTGTATACTTTGCGTCCGACATCACTATTCAAATGAAAAGGCAAAAACAAAATTGATGCAGCACTATGATCAGAATCATCTTAAATAAGATAACAATAAGCAAAAATGATAAGGAATGAGTGCACCCATGCTGCCATTGACAACTAGAAGGAAATAAGAAATAAATCAGTGCAAGTGATATGAAGAATATAATAAAGTTGGATCATTGTTACTAAGCATTTTCTTATATTCTCAGCATGTGATGAAATTATAATTTTCATAAATCTTACTTGTACAACCATAGAGCAGTAGGATAATCAATTCCCATTAGTCCAGTACGTGCACCCATGCCATTGATAAAGCGCATGCTGCATACCTCAGCAAGAGCAGCTAAAGCTGCCTGTCCAGGGGCAGCAATCAGAAACAGACTAGAAGATTATTGAAGAAAAAACTTATACAGTGGAAATACACAAAGCATCATTTGTTTATGTTTTGATAAGTGATTGGAGACCAGAATATAATATCTATAATTGTATGAAGGAAAACATAACTATTATGAGCATCAGCATTGTAGATTAAAAAAAATCAAGCCAATAAAATGGGAAAAAAATACAGAGACAAATAGAAGTCATTCATAAAAATAGATATTATAATAGAATAATCAGCCAATCCAAATTTGACGAAAATTGGGAACCAACTTATTGCTTCTCAAATGCTAGAACAACAATTGAGACTTAAATGGAATTTTTTCAAGTGAAGCTTGCACCTACTTAAAAATACATTTAAGTATATATAACAATATTATAATATTTAAAGGTTCGGTCTATAATAGTGTAGGTAAAGAATAACTTACAGGTCTTACTCCTCTTGTGTTGAAATGTCGTGAAATGATGATTTCAGCAACTGCCTGCACAAAAAGAGGGTTACTTGAAATCACTTTCAGAAGGGTTGTGTACAACAGTACGGGGTTATGAATTTCCAACAAAAAGGCACTTCATGTGACATTAGTGAGCAAAAAATTATACATAAAAATATTAGGCTTATGCTGATTGTTTCACTTATATTTACCTTCACCTCTACTCTAGAAAGATATGGTCTTTTCTCCTTATCATGGGAGAAACGAACTCTTCCTCGCCTCTCAGCGGTCTTTGTCCACTCTTTCAGAACATCAGGATGCCTCCAGAGCTCTTCCATATCTACAGGAGACACTCTTGAGTCCCAGTATGTCCATTCATCACCTTCACAAAAAATATGAGAGAAAAATAGGAAAGTATCACAAATTATGAGCCCCACATATTTGGAAACCACTAAATAAAAATCAATTGATGATAGACAGATCCATGGAAATAATTGTATTCATCACCAGCATTGAGTTGATAAACCTAGACTGCCATAAACCACAGAGGCAATCCACTGTTGGGACGTGGCAACAAATGGCAAAAGATGAATTAATAAAGTAAAAGATTGCCAGAAAATTCCAACAAACATGTCAGGGTAACCTGTAGCCTGTGGAACACGGGCAGAAGCATCCTGAGCATCAGATGTAGGCAAATGGTTAACAGGAAGCTGTCCGATCCTGCATAAAATAGGATAAAGTAATCAATCATGGAGAAGATTAGTTTGTATGACAGAACATTCAAAGCCTTCAGAGAAAAATTAAAAGAAGACACGAATTTTAATGAGATAAACTATGATGTTTGCAATGACACTAAAATTTTCTAGTAATTAAAATAAACATAAACAAGTAACATGTTAACACCATAATAGAGGTTAAATTTGGTCAATACATCTACATCACGCATTCCAGGAACATCTTAGTGACATATGAAGGAGAGCAGCATCTTATGGAGTTAATAGAAAATAGAAGAAAACACAAACCAAGCCATGTCTGATGCATGAGATGAATCTTTAATGCCAAACAATAATTAACACCAGTATAGTAAAATGGGCTGACAGCCAGATATGTCATACTTGTCAGTGTCTGGATGTTCCAGTTGATTGACTTCTATTTATATGGACAACATCAATCACATCCTCAAACTGCCTCTTGGCAAACCAGAAAAACTAACATACTTATAGATTATTCTCTCACTTTATTATGATTTTATTACAGGAGATATGAAGTTCTAATTCTTAAAACTTCTTGTAGGCACACATTTGATGCTAAATTTTAGAGGTTATCAAGAGCAATATATAAATATTTACAGGTCTTCATTAGTATTTAGCATCAATGTGCTAGACTGTACATTATATATTTACATGCTGCAACAATTATCATACATTGAAGATATGAAGAATAAACAATTGGATTAATATTCACAGCCATAATACATAAGCACAGCAGAGTTTGACGAATTGGAACATCATCGCAAGTAGAGGTAGTTTAAAACTAAGATCAGAACCTGCCCTTGGGAGGGGAACAACTGGAATCAGAAATTTGAAATTAAGATAAGATCATATACCAAAGACAATGTCTTATATTAGTAGCAGGTAAACAAAAATACGTGCTTTCACTAGAGACCATAACATATCTTCTTGATAATTGAGATCATGGAGAAAAGTGTTTATTATTATTTTTGAAAGCATATAATGCTACCTTTAAGGGAAGGGAAGAAAGAAAAAAGAAAACAAATCAAGATAAAATGATGACTGTATATATGTTATCAAAATGAGAAGAAATTAAAATTCATACAACTTAAGTTTTTAGGTAATTGGTGGATATTTTAATTGTTAGACAGAATTCCCAAAAATTGATCATGACCAAGACCCTGCCCAAAAATTTTCAAAGGATCGGATGTAGCCAAGATTCAGGAAATGGTAATTGGCATACAGGTTGGTGGGACAAATTAGCGGTCATACAACTAATCGAGTGATCAAACCAACTTTGGTTAATCAGATGATAAAACGGCCATGATTTTTGAACAGTGGTTGTAACTAGATAAGAACTAAGCTGGCCTGAAATTGGAAGACATAAATATTAAAAAAAGGGCATAAATTCAATCCATAGAGTTACATAAAAGGTTTTTGTTAACCTATCTAAGATTTTCTCTTTGGGACAAGACTTGTTTCTTAGCCTGAGGAGTTTGACTGGTGGCCAGAAGTGTAGTTATCAACTCTTCACTAAGACAGTACTGCTCAAACTTTTCTTCAATTTTTTTACTGTTATGTAAAAGAGACTTTGTACCATCAGTATCAAATAACAGAATTTGAGAAAGTAATCAAGTTTTTTGAAACAACCTCCTACGTGGTAAGCTCTGCCTGACTGAAAGATATCGTTGAAAATAATCCAATGTTGATTTGTGAGTTGCCTTCTTTGTACCACACCTATAAGCCCTTACAACAAACTCTTCGCTTCTTTCTCTGCAACCAAGGATTTAATTTATCAACTGAATCTAGAATTTTGGAACAATAAGTATGGAAGAACTAACCCTCACACTAAACCACATTTGTTGCAAAGAAACTAGCATAAGTACTACAAATCTGCAGCTAAATGCATAAACAAAGACGGTGATCTTACTTTCCATCAAAAGAAAATAACCACTTTATATAGGCAGCACCAAAGTACAGGTTTACAAAAGGCCTGAACAGCAGCATTGGATTTTCTTCTATATCATAGTTCCGGTAACCCATTTCCCTGTAGGTTTCAGACAATACAGCATAAAAGCCACAGTATTAATATATCCATATTACAATGTTGGATTTGTTTGGAGCTTTCAGATATATGGAAGCACTTGAATGCCACCTGGCAAGCCATTCTGCAGTTGTTTGTGTCAACTGCATGATCCCTATCTTGGGTTCCTTTGTCTTACGATCATACTGCAAAGCAAGAGGCTGTCTATCACTTTCAATTTCGGCAATTGCACAGATCATATCCTGCAAGGCAGAGACAAATGCCAGATTAGAAGGATAAATTACAAATAAGATAATAACCCAATAAAATTGCATGTCTAGCTAATTCGTGTCTCCATGAAAAAATAACATCTTTATCCAAATGTAAACAGACGGTTAAGAAAAAAAAATGCATGGTAAGCTTTCCAATTTATAGGACAAGGTCAACCTAGATTTTCAATCCAAAGACATTATAAATCTCTCCAAGAGATTCTTAATTTAGATGCTAAAACAAAAGTGTCCATTTGTCAATAATTCAGTAACATATTCTCTAATATCTTATATAATAGACAAACGGAATCATAGACAGTCTGTAGTGACGGTCGTTAGCATTCCAGACATTACAATAGCAGCTTATAAGATTGAATTAGATACAAAATTTTGATAAGTGACGGTTATCAGCAGTCTATGTAGCAGTTTTGCGGATGTGCGTAGCATGTTACTTCGACTAGTACATAGAAATTTCTCTTGGGTAAAGGTGAACTTGAGATATTATATGTTTCAATTAAGTTGGCATTTTTCTGGTTCATAAATTATGATTTTTTCAATAGCAAAAAACAAGAATGCGACTGGTATGATCAAATAATGACAAACAAATGACGACATTTGGAATTGCTAAAAAATAAGGAGATTACATTGTACACCAGTACACGGGGAAAAGGAGGAGGAGAAAAATGGCAAAGATAGTACCGGGTCTAGCTGCGATGTGTAGTGTCTATGCACAATGATTCCAGCTACAGCCTGAAAAGCAAAGTATAACGTTCGAGTCACAAGAGAGAGTAAAATTTTTGAAAAAAAAACTCCAACAATCAAATCCTTAAACGAAATCTCCAGCAGACTTGCTGTTTCTGGACAACAAAGAAAGACACCATTTCAAACTCTTTCCCATAGCCAAACACAAACAGAAGAGAATAACAAGAAACCGCGTCAACCGAAGATCCAAACAAAACATCAAGCAGACACGTCAAGGTGACAGGGTCCAAAAAAATCCAATCTTTCAAACCAAAAACACCAGGAGGAACGCCAAAGATTCGAACTTTCCACCACCACTGGCAAACAGAATAAACCAAAAAAGCTCCCAACACGAACAATCAATCCCAAGTAGGAAGGAAGGAACGGAACCACTTGCGGTCACCGTACCATAAGCTCGGTCTGGGTGAGAAAGGTTTGTCCGTCGGGATCTCGGGAGAGGAGGACCTTGCTCCCGGCCGTCTCCCCGACGTCGATCCACTCCTTGCTGACGTCCTCGTCCATCCACATCTCCCGCATGTCCCCCGGATCCACGCAGTCCTCCCAATGCTTGTAACTCGGGACATGCCACGCCGCCGCCGCCATCGAATCCACTCCTCTTCCCAGATCGAATTGAAGAAGAAGAAGCAGAAGAACAATTTTTCGCTCCTCCCTCTCGCTCTTCCAGAGTTTTCCGTTCTGGAGGTGTTTGAGCTCTGGAAGGGAGAAACGGAAATGCGTACACACGTGGCGTGAGATGAGTGCGTCGCGGCGAAGAGCAAGAGTCTTTTTTTTTTCTTAATATTTTAGAATTTTAATAGGAACGTGTGTTTTCTGAATTATTTTTTCACAGAAGGTAACAATAGAGAAACTCGCGACTACGGTCGAAATAATAAAAAAAGGAAGGAGGACCCCATGTAAATGAGGGGAGTCGACTTTAAGGAAAAATTCCTCGATAATAATATATTAAGATAGTAAATTAAGTTAATCAACTACAATGACACAGTTGTCCAAGGAACGGGACGTACACCGCCTTTTAGATTCAAATTTCACAAATCACAGAAGTAAAAAATATATCAAGACATAATTCTTGCTACCTTTTACAAAAAAATAGACTATGATTAAGTTACAAGTTACAAGCAAACTACTGTGTGGGTTCATAGAAACAGACTTCGACACTTGTCGACGATACTATCGTCGACACGTGTCGGTCTCATGATATAGGGATACAATATGTGTGGGTACTTCGCGAAGTACTATATTTTCGTCTAAATTTCGACTTGCATCGGCAAATCGTTTCTTGTCAGTCGACAAAGATGATTTTTGGTACTAATCTAAGCTTGTATCGTTCGACACGTCATAAAAATCCACCAACACGTATGACACGAGCCATTCTTCCTTCCTTAGCTATCTAGCCAACGTTCTTAGCCATCTCCTTTGTCATCCGGCGATCCTATCGTCTTGCACCGTTCCACGTCCTCTTCTCCTGCATCGTCTCATGCCTTGCATCGTCTCACGTCCTCCTCTCCTATACCGTCTCTCCTCTCCTTTGCTCTTCCAAAACACTACTCCAAACCCAAGATGGTCTTCTAACACGCTCCTCCTTTTGTTTTTAAGTCTGTAGTGTGGCTCGTCCAAGTGTAGTCTCGAACCTTTCTTCCTATTCTTCTCTTTTTTCTCATTTGTAAAAGCCACCCATTCTTTTTTGTTTTTCTTTTAAATCCCGTCCAAGAGTGCCTAAGTGCCCTACCTATGGGTTCTGGAACATCAAACCTTGCCTTTCTCTTTTTTTTCTTTTTTTTTGTAAAAGCCATCCATTTTTCTTTTTCTTTTTTTTTATTTTAAAGCCCGTCCAAGTATGGCTTATCTCTAGATTTAGGAACCAACTATTTCTCCTCTCTTTTTTTTTAAGTCTTTGTCATCTAGTATGTTTCTTTTTATTTGAGGAATTTTCATGTTTATTTCGTAATAAATTAAAAAATAAAGATTTAACTTAATAATATTTCAATTCATCATATAGATAATAGATGTAACATAATAACTCTATAAAATGAGCAATTTTTATAATTTTTTTAAAAAATAAGAATATTTCATAATTAATTAAAAATCAAGAAAAATTGAAAAAAAATCAAGAATGATTGTAAAAATAGGAATAATTATACTTGATGTATTTCTATTTGTTAGATCTTAGGTTTTTTTAGTACTTTTGTTTTTAAACATTTATTAAGTATTTTTATGTATTATTTATACTTCAGAATATTTCTAGTGGGTCCATTTACTGTATTTTAATGTGATACATATTGAAGAAATTGATCTAAATAATCTAAGATGTAGATTATTACTTATTTTAACTTATCCTAGAGTTTCAAATCAAAACTCAAAGTTTTTTGACTATTTCCATGAACTTCCGTAAATTTACCGTATTTCCATCAACATTTTCATTGATGTCCAAAACGTTTCTTATTTTTGTGGGACCGTAGTCGAACACAAAACTAATGTTTGGGTTATAAAGCAAATAAAGCAACAACCAAAGACATAGGTAGTATTTGTTGGTAGCTTCGAAAACTCAAGATCTAAATGAAATTGGTGAGATATCTATGACCTTGGGGTTATGCGTGTCTCCTATGCTTTTGTGAGGCATGTTTTGAAGGTACATTTGGTAGATACATTGTGGAGAATACGTTTCTTATTTTTGTAAGTCGAACACAAAACTAATGTTTGGACTATAAAGCAAATAAAGCAATAACCAAAGACATAGGTAGTATTTGTTGGTAGCTTCGAAAACTCAAGATCTAAATGAAATTGGTGAGATATCTATGACCTTGGAGTTATGCGTGTCTCCTATGCTTTTGTGAGGCATGTTTTGAAGGTACATTTGGTAGATACATTGTGGAGACACATTTTAATTTTTGTTGAGTTAGTGAGAAGCAAGATTTGTTTGAGGGACTAGTGTCCTACATAGCTTCTTAATGGTGTTTGTGATTGATCGAGGATCATTGGAAATCAAGGATTTTAAAATTTTGATGTTGCCATGTGGATCTAACTTTATTTGAGGAAATTGATTATTATATTCTTAATTATGTAGTAAGGATCAATGTAGAGGGGTTTGTGGAGGTTGTTGGGGGAGGCTATATAAGGCCCAACTTGCCCTTTACTCTTGTGCATCCTTATAAGAACAAGAGGAGAGTCCTTATAAGAACAATAGGAGAGACGAGGATGAAAGAAAAAGGGGAAGAACGGGAGTGAAAAGGGTGAAGAGAGGAACAAGAGAGGTGGAGCTTGTGTGAGAAGAGGGAGGTAGCCATTTCAGTCATGTATGTGCAAGAAGACGTGCTAAGCATCGACCAACAACCCTCTAGCATAGTAGAGATCCTTGCGTAGTCTACGAAGCTCACGTGCAACGATCGGCTAGTGGTGAGTAGTGGCCACGATGCTTGGAAGTGAGCTAGTTTTTGGTTGATGGGTTGATCATCTTTTCGTCCTTCTACATGCACTGATTCTTAGGTACCTTGTGATGATCGAGTGGTGTTTCCGTTGAAGTTTGTGTGCATCCAGCTTTAACCTCCACCTTGCTATCCATCAGTTTTGTGTTACTAAGGTGAGTTTTGGTTGGGTTCTTATGTTGCTCCTTGCATATTTCTTCGGTGTGTGTGCTTATCCTTGAGCTTTGTTACTTGAGGGATGGATCAAGGTCAGCGAGAAGACCAAAGGAGGGTGCATGTTTGGTTTTGTGTGTTGACGTGGACTAATTCACTTTTTTGTGGGTGTTGGATTCAAGTGTTCTTCAAGTGGTACACACCCATGTTAAAAGTTTTGATTTTGATTTGATGCTTTAATTTATTTGCACGCAAGATCCTATATGGATATTCGAATTAGTGTGCATGATTTTAGGTTTATTTATTAGGTTACATGTTGATTTAATGAATCTTTCAATATAAGGAAGCTTGTTATGAAACATCTACTATTTGACATTGATGCTTTATTTTGATCATATCTTGAACTACGGATATTGGATTTCATTGTTCTTGGATGCATTAGATAGATAATTTCAAGATCTTTGATTTGATATATATCACAATAAATTCTAGATTCGTTTAGAGTCTTGAATGTTTGAGATTCAATGATAAAATATCCCTATTTTCAGTTTGACATTACTTGCTTTTTTGATGTATATCTCGAGCATTGGTGATTGGATTTTGGAGGATTTTGTATTATTATAAAGTAGACTTCAAGATTTGCAAATTGATATAGTATCGATTTTTTATGATTGTGTTTGATTCTTTGAAAGTTTGGATTTTCAGAACCATTCTGTCTCTAGTTTTTTAGAATGACCTTCCTTTGTTGTTTCACTAACAACTTGAAACTTGGTGATCTAAATCTCATGAAATTGGTTTTTTTAGAAAGTAGACTCCATGATACTCAAAGATATGTATGTTATGTGAAGCCTTTGTCATAGGATTATGCTCCAATAGTTTGAATTGTTTAGTAATGAGCTTCTGCCAAGTTTGTGCCCTTATGACCTTGGAGCCTTGTTTTATTTGTAACTTGAGATTTAGTGTCCAAAACTGCATAGGTCATGTTCCATTGTAGAGAGAACTTAATAAGCTTCAAGTTGATGTATGATATCAATAGATTTAGTTGAGTTTGGAATTTTTCTTACATGACTTTCTTGAGGATACTTGTCTTGTAGGTTCAAAGTGACCTTTCTTCCTTGTCATCTCTCTATCTTAAACTCTAGTGGTTGGATTATTATGATTTTGATATTGTTACAAAGTAGAGTTCCAAATCTTTAAAATGAGATATAACATTCATAATTTTGGATGAGTATAGTGATCTTAAACCAAGATCAATAGCAGATTTTACTTGGTTAAAAAATGGCCTTGCTCATTTGTTTTCCTTATAACTCAAATCTAATGCTTGGATTTAGGTAGAACTCGTTTTGTTGAAAATTAGACTCCTTTATCTTTATTTTGATATATAATAGTAATATTTCTGTGTAAACTTGTTTCCTAAAAAGCATAATTTTTAGTAGCAGTATTTTGTGTAGCTCTATTTCTAATTGTTGATTAAGAGAATTATAATTCATGCTTCATATGTTTATTGTTGTTGTTTTTGGTTATTTTCTCGATAATCTAAATAAGATTTATGTTTTGAGAAAGTTTTTATATAGTCCTTATGATTTGTAGTGCCTTGAGTGCTTTGGTTTTTACTGTGTGTTGAGCAAAATGCTCTAGAACATAGGCATACTTATCATGCGTTGTGGTAGTGTATGACCCATGCATATGGGTTGTGCATTTTGACCTTAAACAGTAGGAAGTTGTGACCTATTGTGTTTTGATCAACATTTATTTTGATATTTATTTAAAAATGAATTGATTTTGAAATTTATATGTCAATAAACAATGTATTTATAGTATAACCATGACGGCAACCACTTCGTACAAGGCAAGAAAGCCAAACACACGAAGCTAAGCAAAGTCACGGTGAAAATCAGGGAGAAAGAGCAATAATAAAAATAATAAAGCAATGAAGTTGCTACTTAATCTACTTAAAAATAAGAGACAAAGAAAACCGCAAAAAAAGTAATAAAAACAAAATGAAAACAGTACTATTATGCATGATCTGTGTCAAAGGAAAGGTCATTGCGTGCCATATAGTAAGGTAAGGATTCTTGTTACGTACGGAAAAAATATTAAGGACCCTGTGTGTCCAACAAGTCGGTCTTTCATGGCTTTTAGCTCGCTTAAATGGTTATGTTGGCTCAAGGCTTGTTCCTATATGCCAAAGGGCAATATGTAATGCCATGCAAATGAATGCCTATGACTTATGTCATGCAAATAAAGTAGGTTGCAGGACATGATCTACTGCTCAGTCATGCTACCCAAACTCTGAATCAGGTACCGACACAAAAAGATTGCACCGATAGAGCTCGATAGAGTCCCAGATTCATGAGAGAACAGATAGTAAGCATCCTTACTTTACCAAATGCAAATCTAGTATTAACATGGGTGTAAGATGTTAGAAATCATGCAAATGAGAGCCTAAACATCCATGAAGAAAAATCAAGAACATGAGAATCGAAAACATACGGGAAAACACCCAAAATAAAGCACCAAAATCACTGCATGCACCTTGAAATAGGGCTAGTGCGCCAGAAAGGTGCACCAGATTGGTGCTCCAACCTAGTGCACCAATATGGTGCATAAATCTGGTACTCCAACTTGGTGCACCTATTTGGTGTGCCCCACGTATCCTATTTCAGACAGCAAGTTGAAATAACGTCCAAGGCTTAATGTAGGCATTGAAACGTGCAAGTGGCTATTGGATAAACTCACTTAGATGCCAAAGAACATGTTTAAGTAGAGAAAACGATTCAATTATACCTTCCTTGCTCTCTCCATCCCCATGGGTTCGCTTGGGTTCCATTGGCTTCAACAACCATGGATCTCAATGGCCAACTCCAGGAGACCCTTGGGACATCCATGGTGCATGGAAGGAGTGGTGGAGAATAGGAACGTGCGAAGATAAAACCAGAAGATGTATACGTATGACTCTACCTCATTCTCATTGAGCTACACTGACGTTCTCATGTCCGTCCAACCATGTATATGGCTGGGAACATGGGAATACTGCCTGTGGCACTCTGAAAGATGGAAAATGGGAAAACACATGGGTAAGGGTCAAGGTTGTTGAAAAATCTATAAATACATTTTGATGATAACAAATGATGTGTGATTAAATGTTATATAATCACTTCAAAAAATATGAAAAAGGTTTTATGAAAGCAAAATAGTTTATTATATATGTATTCGAACTTACATGCCAAGATAGAAGCTCTTTGGAGCTTAGATCATTTT
>JAMKQA010056765.1:0-15162 GCA_024699735.1 Posidonia australis | reverse complement strand
TTGGTGCGCCACATTGGTGCGCCAGCCCTGCTCACAAATTGCTGAACTCTGGCTTGCTAACGGGTTTGGGGTCTGGTTTTATGGGCTGATCACATCCAAAGCAACATAGGGACTCTCATTCCTGGGTCACCTCAAATTGGGGTGTCTACATATTGTTAAATTTATTATTAACATAATTTGATTTTTTTTTTATAGGTTGTTGTCTTAGTAACAATTTTTTTGTAATAATGGTTCAATTTTAGGCTAAATTAAGGTTACGAAATAGTATAAATTATAGTCTTAAAAATTTTAAAAAAAACTCATCCATTTGACCTATTGTACCGTTACTCATTAACAAAAAGGATAATGGATATGATAGCAGCTATGTTTTGTAGAAATGGATATTGATCTGTCGTCACCCGTTAAAAAATAAAGGTAAACCTCAAATCTAACCTGATCTACCCACTTACCGGCCCATTGGTGTAGTTTCATCAATGCACGTCAACATTCCTGTTCCCCTCTCTTGTTCGCCCCAGCAGAAGCATTTACCTTTGCTTGAGTTCGTGATCCTTGTGGTTGTCGACTAAGAAAAAAGACGTTGCCTATGCCCGATTACAGTAAAAATTCCTCTTCTCAATGCTTTAGTGCTATCATGTAAGCACCACAACGTCCCTGGCCCAAGCCTTCCTGCCTCACCACCTAGTTTTTCGACCAACATCTTGAAGTAAGATCGAGGTAATATATAGAAAATATAGTGGAGGGAATCTTTAACGACATTACGTTCTTCAGAGATAAGGAATTAATCTCGAAAAAATAGATAAATCACCTGAAGTCAAGAATGCTGATTGAGGAAATTGGATACATTTAACGTACGATTAGGAACCAAGTTACCAGATTGTAAAATGATTGTGTTATGACAGTTCAGAAATCAACGTGAAAATGGAGGTCCCAAGCAAAGACAAGACTCGGATAACATTTTATTTTGTAAATTACATATTTCTCCACCTTGTGCTTTCAAGCCTGCCATTGTTGGACTAATTTGGGTCTCACGATCATTCTCCCTCGCACTCAACCAAAATGTCATTGGAGCCAGTTAATAAGAATTGTCTCCACCCAGACAGGCAATAAACTGCATCTTTTTTAATCTAATTGACATTTGACGTGACATACCACCCTCTATATTTTGTTCATCTACAGTGGATTATTGTTCCAGCAATCTGGAAAGTGGCATTGCCAACCCCAACTTGAGAATTTGCTCTCCACCCGCTTCACATACAAAACCACAAATTCTCAGAGCACCCAACCTGTTAACGTTGCTCAATGCAAGAATCGTGAATGCCCAGCAACCTAATTCTTTAGAAACACTTGTAAACAAACAGGAATGCCTTGTGTATTGCACATAGAATCAATTCCTGGGAGAGCATTTGGATACGAGGGTTTTTCTCTGTAGTTAGAAACTACACTTGTGCAAATAAGGTAATTAAAGAGTACAATGTTGGTTTTTTTTTTTTTTTTGAAATGGTAGTTTGATTATCGACTCCAGAATTTGAACCTTGGTGGAGATTGTAAAACCACAAAACTCCGGCCAGTTCAACTACTTGAGTGGTTTACCATGACCTTTTTGGAAAAGCCTTTTGTAAAATCCCACAAGAAATAATTTTCCCACTCTGAATTAGTATGCATGCTTATCATTTCTCTTCAACTAGTTCACATTCTCTAATTTGAGATTACAATCAACACATATGAACTCTTAACCGACGTAATTGACAACATCTGCTTCCCTACAATATACCAAAACTGTAAATAATAGATACATACATTTTCCAATCGTTTCACTGGTCATATGTTGCACCGGTCATAATCAGAAAACCATGAATGATGCTCTGCTCCTCTTGAAAAATCATTATCGCTCCCATGGGAGAAGGGTTCAAACTCCTTCCATCTTTGATTAGTAAGACTCCCACCGCTGTCATATTTGACCACTTCAGCATCACAATATGCAGGTTTAAGAGCTTCTCTTGGCAATTGAGATTCTGCAAGGAACTGATTTAGCATAGCAATTTCGGTCTCATGTGTCTTCTTCAAACTATTAATCTCTAGATGACATTTCTCCACCTCTTTCTCCGCGACATCAATCCGCTTCTGCCAGAACATGTTCCCATCAACAAGAAGTTGGCATTGTAGAAACAAACAGATACATGCATGCCTAGTCCTATATAGCTGAAATTGGTGTGGAGACCATCTTATTGGCATTTCTTAGTATTCACATAAACAGATTTCTTTTATCTAGCTTAGCTATTGCTGAATCTCATATTTTCTTTATCACTAAATTATGTCAAACAAGCTTGTGCTTGGTGATATTGATTCTTAGGTGAATTGATTTCTTTTCCAGTTTTCCTATGTAACAAGCTTATCTACCGCTGGTTTTCATGTTCCTTATTATATCATGTCAAAGAGCTTGTACTCCTATATGCATGTGAAAATAAATCTAATGAATCTTCTCTGTGATTTGATTCTTAGGTATGATTTTATCTGTGAATTTTATCTTAGAACAAACTTCACGATGCTAGTCAAATAGCTGATTATTTACTAAAAGGGTCCACTGAATTAACATGGAAACTATTATAAAAAGCATAGCTAAACCAATTTTGATGAGCAAACCTGAGCAAGTGTCGCCACTTCTTCTGCTTCTTTTAACCTTACTAGGAGTTCTCCAGCTGCCTGTACAGCTTCTGCAGTGTCCTTTAGTTGAGCCTGAAGCCCTTTATTTTCATCCTTCCAGTACCTTCTCTCTTTCTCTCTCTCTGCTTTTAAAGCAGATATCTCAGCTGCAAGAGCATCAATGAACTTAGACTCTGTGCCCTTGACCCCAGCTCTCACTGCTGCTTTTTTCACATCTGCAACCCCATCTCTGATCTTCCGGTGCCTGGCAAGTAATTGGACATGCTTCTCCTGAAGGTCTGCATACTGATCGAGAATGCAAGCGTGACCCTGCATCGCCATCTGCAAAGCCTCTTTCAGCTCCATTAAGCATTTCTTTTCAGAATCAAGCTCCATTTTCTGTTTTCCAGCACGAGAGCGAGTCACTTCCAATTCAAGTCTTAGTTCTTCAGCAAGTGAGATCCATTTACTTTCTGTTTCTGTCCAATGACGCCTCTCTTCTTGTAATTTTTCATTAGCACATTCTTCTTCCACTGGCTCTAAAGTTTTGAGACCAGCCATATTGGCATCATTTGTATAGGTCAACTTAAGTAAGGAGCTTTGTTTCTGAGAAACCATGGGAGAGTCAACATAATACTGCAACTGACACCTCAAATCTTGGATCTCCTCAATCAATATGTCTCTTTCACCCAAATCAAAGAAGTTTTTATACCCATCAAGCTCATCCTGTACTCTTTTCAGCTCTACCTTTACCCTCAAAACTTCAGGATGATTCTCAAACTTTTCTTTTAACAGCTGCACAGGAAAAAAAGAGAAAATAAGCAAAAAATTACACCAACAGACTTAAAGTTAAGACCCTATAACTGAACAGAATTAGCCAATAGAAATAAACCTTGTGCTCATTTGCCAGCGACGTAAACTCATCCTCCATGTAATGTTCAATTGGTATAATTCCATCCATCAAGCCCTCGAGCCGACAAATTTTACCTTCTCGTGTCTGTTCGATTACAATGTTACATTCACGCTCATGCTTGTATTGTTGAACCTACCACGGGACAAAAAAGTGGGTATAAAATTTTGACCTTTTTTATAACCAAGATGTAGCCAATTGAAACCTCATTTTGTGACAGAACCTACCAAGCGATTTAGATGAGCAATTTCAGCAGCTTGTTTGGCACAATGATCTTCAAGTGCCATCTCTCTCCTGATAGCTCCAGCCAAGACCTTTTCCACAGCCTAGACATCAATGAATAAAAATTATAAAAAGAAAGAGCTTTAGGTTTTTGTACCAATCATATATACTAGTGTTTCTTTATAGAAATGAAAAAATTCAAATTACTTTATAGATGCATGTACAGCTTACTTTGGGTACTTGCTTTATCAACTTTCCTGAATGGTACAACTCATCCACAGGTACTAATTGCAATTCGGTGTCAACACTAACATCCTTATATTCAAGTGGTGGAGCCTTGTTCTTGCAATAACTGCATACATATACAGGTTGATCTTCGAATGATTGTGATTCTTGAGAAAATGTTTGAATGCCACAATCAACCTTGGTAACTGGTAGTGATGGCTTGAGATCAACAGGTTTAATTGAAAAATTGAAACAAGACCTTCTTAGAGATGACTTCTGCTGGTGAAGATCAAATATCTGAAGACCATGATGGATACTTTTAGCTAAGTGTTCAGTTGGTGCCAAGGAATTATTGCTTACTGAACTTCGAATGTGAGTTAAATTCCCCGAAACAGCCTTTTCAACTTCTTTCATATCTTTACGAGATGCAGACGTCGACAGTGATGACCTAAGACTTTTTCGGATGCAATTTTCAGTCCTCGGAGAAAGGTTGGAAATTGGCAATTCAGATACTGGGTTGATCTGCAATGGAACAATGCTTAGGCATGATTGTTGGTCAATGCTTGAAGACCTAGGCAGAGATTTATGCAATCTGTTTGGGTCTGATAAGGTTTTCCTTTGTTGCTTGGCTTCATTTAGTAAGTTACCCTCTGATGTACGTAGACTTTTGTCTCCAACATTTGGATCCATAGAAGCAAGAATTGATCTGGAGTTTCCTTGTTCGATCCTGTTACTGTAGTTGTTAGCTATATTGTTACATTTCGAGACCTCTATGATGGTACCAAATTGGTCCGCCATGATTTCTTCTGATTCACAGTCTTTCGTATTCATATTACACATATCAATAGCTTTGTCTGTGATAGGGACTTCGGACCCACAGACTTCCATATCACTCACTTGATCAGTACTAAGGTCACCGGAAATTGCACGCTCTGATGGCAACTCTTGATTATTCAATGACTTTTGCTTCAACACATCGAAATTTGATGTTGTCTTATCCACATCATCAACATTTTTTTCACAAGCAGCAGATTGTAAACATTTAGCCTCAATATAGGGCTTCTCCACATCTGCCTCGTCAATCTCCATCTCCTCGTCATTATCTTCGTCCATAAGCTTCACAGCCCTTGGATGACTAAGACTTTGCCTCAGAATTGTTAGGCTTCGCCGAGCATTCCAACCTGTCGAATAACTCCCATTGTTTCCAGTTGAATCACCATTAGATTTCATCCGGAGAAGTTCGTCCTGTTAAGGAAAACCTATTTAATTAGACTTTTGGTGATAATGCAGAGGGAGAAAAATTCAAAAAAGTCCTCAACATGTTATGGCACCTTTAGTTGACGAATCTGTTCCCGCAAGACATTCACATCATCCTGTGTAACTTCATTTACAACTGCTTTGTTTCTTATGGCCTTTGCACGTTGTGCAAATCTTAATGTACTGAATGTTTCACTCTTGCAGCTACATATATAGTAAGTTTGAAAGAAAGACAATGAGATGTGATGAAAACAGCAGAATTCTCAACATTTATGGGTCTGGAAATTCTTGAAGATTATTACCTCTGTGACAGTGAAACCGCACAAATCATTGCCAACTTTGCATTACCACCAAGAGATTCCTGCAGTAAAAAAGTAAGCCTAGAATCCCGGTATGGAATATGCCGTTGCTTTCCAGACTGGGAGATTTCCGCCAAAATATTAATCAAGTTGCTGAAAATTCCATATAAACCACTATCAAATTGAATAAAAGCAAATGCAGCACATTATATGTTTCTTTAAATGCATACCCAAGCTGAGAAAGAGATCGGTTGATATTTCCTGCTTCCTTCAAACGATCCCCTGCAGCACCTGTCTGTTTCTGTCTTTCAGATCCAGCTAAATCAACAAGGTTGATTCTACTGGTTCTCACGCTGCTTAGGCCATCAGATATGGACTACAAAATATAATGTATCCATAAAAACTAGTAAGGAGGAGCTCGATATCAGAAAATATTACATTGCTAGAGCAACTGCCACGGAAGTGGCTGGATTTTAATAAAAAGTCAAGCATGAAGCTCTATATATTAATATGAACCTTGTCATGGTTTACGCACACATATAATGACTTGTATAAACCCTAGACTTTGTATATAAGTAGAATCAGCAAAATGAAAATTGTAAAGGTTTATTTATATAAATAGCATTCATTCCATGGTTACTGGCATAAACAGCAAAATTCACAAATATTATCTTACTCATACACTAATACACCATGTGTGTAGAAGTAACAGAAAAGCAATTTGGTCTGTTAGAATTAGAGAGAAACAATGATAATCTATTGCTAAAGGAGACGATTACATATATATAGACTCACTAAAGACATAGGATATATGGATATCCATTTACTCTCACTAACATAATAATCTTATGTAACACTCCCCTTCAAGTTGAAGCATACATATTCATCATATCTAATTTGTTACATAGGAACTTAAATACATCAACCCCTAAGCTATTAATAAAGATATCGACAAGTTCTTCAGTAAACGAAACATGGGGAGTAGATATAAATCCTTTCGTAACTAAGTCTCTAATGAAGTGATAGTTAACTACAATATGCTTGGTTCGCTCCTGAAATACAAGATTATTTGTAATAAAAGTAGCTACCTGATTGTCCCAGTGCATAGATACAGAAGTTTGGACTGAGAATCCAAATTCACTCAATAACGGTCGTAGCTACATCATCTCACATGCAGTTTGAGTCATTGACTTATACTCTACCTCTACACTAAAATGAAAAACTATATTCTACTTATTGTTGCATCAAGTGACTAGATTTCCTCCAACATAAATATAATAGCTAGAAGTAATAAATTTTCTATCAGCTTTATCTCCTACATAGCTAGAATCAGAAAAAATCTCAACATTCAAATGTTCATATTTCCTATACAATAGACTTTTCCCTAGAACTCCTTTGATGTAAGACAGCATACAAAAGACTCCTATTCAGTGAACTTCTCTGGGTTTATGCATAAACTAACTCAGTAGGCCTACTACATAGGACATGTCTTGTATAATCATAGTCAAGTAGATGAATTTGCCAATCAATCTCCTATATTTGTCTAAATCCTCCAAAAACTCAAAAGAATCACCCCAAAAATATTGATTTGGTACAACTGATATAGACTCTGTCTTGCACCCCTAACAAGTCTGCCTCCTATAGTAGATCAAGTACATACTTTAGCACCAGTTTGTTCTTCTAATAGGCCAACTCAATTCCCAAGAAGTATCTTGATTGTTTCATATCTTTCGTAATAAAGTAACTTCTCCAATATATCTTAGTCTCTACAGTACTTGTTGTGTCACTACTTGTAAGTAAAATATTATCAACATAAACAGCCAATATCAACAACACATCCTTTGCCTTTCCTGATGAAGATAAAGTCATCAACAACACAATGTCTAAAATTTCGCCCATAACAATCTAATTGAATTGCTCAAACTAGATTCTAAGGCTCTATTTGAAATCATATATAGCTTTCTTCGGATGGCATATTATATTCTCTCTCTAAACAATATGCCTAAAAGATGAGAGAAACTAGTCTAACTAGTCTATCTCCAATATCTCTCTAAACTTGCTCAAACAAATCACCATGCAGAAAAACATTCTTTACATCTAATTAGTCTATCTCCCAATCCTAATTAAGAGAAACTAATAGTAAAATACAGGTAGAATTTAGATAAACAACATGTGAGAAATTCTCTACATAATCAACATCATATGTCTGTGTCAATCATCAAACAATCAAGCGAGCCTTGTATCTGTCAATAAAGCCATCTGGTTTGTGTTTAATAACAAACACTCAAATGGTAACTAACCACTGTTGAGTCAAGGGGCGTGACAAGCTCCTAGGTATCTCACATTTGTAACGCCTGTATCTCATCATCGATAGCAACTTTCCAGTTTGTAACGCCTGTATCTCATCATCGATAGCAGCTTTCCAGTGTGATATCTATAAAACCTCTAAGTAGTTTTTGGGTACAGTTTCACCAAAAATGAACAAGACAAACTGATAGAAAACTGAGCTAAGATAATCATAGAAAACAAATTTTGAAATGGTATATGAGGTAAAATGGCGCTTACCACTATGTGAGGCAGAAGCAGAAGTAATATCAACCTAAGCTGAAGTAATCACATCTCCCCGTTGGCGATGACAATAAACTTATAAGGGTTGAGGCTTTGAAGACTAACAGTGGGAGGTGGTACACTGACTAAAGTAGAACTACCAACACAGACTAAAGTAGAACTACCAACACAGACTAGAAGAGATATAGACGTAGACTTCACAAGTGTAAAAGAAAAGAAGAAGGGTATGGATTCAAAGAAGGTGACATCAGCAAAATCAAGTGCTTCCGTAAATGTGAACAATAACAACGATATCCTTTTTGAATCCTAAAATACCTCACAAAGACACACTTGAGTGCTCTATGAGCAAACTTGTCAAATCTAGATGAGTGATGTTAAACATAACAAATACAACCAAATACTTTAAAAGGAAGATGAAAAAGACTAATTAGAACACACACAACGAAGAGGAATATCCCCGAAAAGGACAACTGATGACATCCTATTGATCAAATAAGTAGTAGTACGAATAACATTAAACCAATAATATTTTGAGGCATTCATTCAAACCATAAGAATACTAGTAACATTTAGAATGTAATCATGTTTATGCTCAACTACCCCATTTTTGCTATGAGATATGACGATAAGAAGTCTGATGTAAGATACCATAAGAAATGCAAAACTTAGATATTTCAAAGTGCACATATTACAAACCATTATCAATGCAAAAGAAGCAAGTAGTAGTAGAAAACTAAATCTTTATTTCGTTAAAAACAAATTGATTACAGTAAGTACATGAAATCTATCTCAAAGCAAATAAACCTATGAAACTCTATAATCATCATCCTCAAAGATAATGTAGTAGCGAAAACTCAACACAGACAATACTTGAGTTGTTCCCTAGATATCTAAGAGAATCAACTCAAACGAACTTTCACTGACAAATGTACACAGACATCGAAAGGTAGCACAGTAATGTTTACCTAACTCACAAGACTTACAAGTAAAAGACTGAATGAACAGTCATCCATGGTAGAGTTTGTTGTAACTTATTAAGACTTAAATGACCAAGATGACCATACCACAAAAAAGAAGACTCAACTTTTGACACTGAACATAGTGACTCATTTGGAATCTCGTTTCGAACCAACAAATAAAGGTCGTTTCCAACTTCACGGCCCAAACGTATCCTCTTTTGTGTTTGTAAGTCCTAAAAATACAATGCTATGGAAAGAAGGTTATAAAACATAACAGAATTTCGAAAATCAAGAACATAAAAAACTTTGTCCAGTAACAAATAAGAGGAATCTTGGACGAAACCAACCCCAACCACTAAATACTGACCTCCATTGGTAATAGAAACAGAATTCATGTTTAACATTGTCACAATCTAAAAAATAAGTCATGATTACATGTCATATAGGTGTGGGTTCTGAATCTATAATCCGGAAATTGTCCTTAAATACTAGACACACATGAGTATCTACTGTAGAGACATGAAATGCAATAACAGTAGAAGTCTAAGACATCCAGAACTAAAGGTAGTGCTCATACTCATCTGGAAATATTATAATCGACTCTAAAGTGGTTGTATCATTGGTGAAGGTAGTTGTTGATGCTTGCTACGTCCATCCAGGTCTTCCAAACTTTACCCAGCACTTCTCAAACACGTGGTTAGAATGACCATAATGTTCACAATGTTTGTTATCCCGATTGCATCCTGAAGTGCGTCCTCCCCCTGAAGTGTAACCTCAGCCATATCCATGTCTATAAGTAGTATTCACCATGGTAGTCTGATCTAACATAGAAATAGGTACCCTAATAGAAATGCGTAACGCAAAAACAAACGTAAATGACAAAAGTAGAACCATATCAGCACCAAAGACATGACCGCAAATCTAGGAAGCAATATTTAAACGAAGCCTAAAGAGAAACTTGACAATGGCCAAACCATCACGATACTCTCCTTAAGAATATTCGGATCAGGGACAAATCGACAATTTGTTGATTAACTCCTGAACAGAATGATCTCCTTGTTGAATAGAGAAGAACCTTTCATATATCTCAAAGACCCGAGATATGCTTTTCTCATGTTCGTATGTCTCTTTTAACACATCCCATATG
Source organism: Posidonia australis (assembly GCA_024699735.1). Lineage (NCBI taxonomy): Eukaryota > Viridiplantae > Streptophyta > Magnoliopsida > Alismatales > Posidoniaceae > Posidonia > Posidonia australis. The sequence goes on along the minus strand of JAMKQA010056765.1, from coordinate 4,935 downwards.
TTGAATCAAAAACATAGGCAATATTAGGTTCCATGCTTTTAACAAGACATGATATAATACCACAATCAAAGGCAAACCAATTAGCATATGAGAGATCCTTTTTAGTTGGAGGATTTGTGATATGGCATACTTTCTGATGAAAATCGAGAAACATAGTAAATGATTTGAACCGCAACAAATAATTACTACCAATGAATTTAATAGTAGTTCCACTAAAATTTTGCAATCAAGCATCACCAATGACATATAGCACAAATAAGGTCTGAATGGGTAGTAACTGACACAAAAAACAGATGATTTAAAAAAGAAACAGGAGCACTAGTAAACCGGATGCTTTGAGATAGATTGACAGGCAAGCAGAATCCAAACAATGGCATGTAATGTATGGACCGACTCCTTAACACATGGTGAAAAAGTTTTGAGGAATCAGGAAGAGTAGATCTAATGACTGAAAAAGGAAGCTCCTTAGGCCTAAGAGGAGGAAGAAACGACACATGGATGCGACAACGCAAGGAAGAGCCGGAGGAAGCCGGCGAGGCAGCAAACGAGTTGGCACTCGTGTGCGACATAGGAGGAAGAGACAAAAGAGGTAGATGATGTTGCAGGTGGGCCAGCATAGGCATACACGTACAAGAGGGAGGGCCAAAGAAGACTAATGACGTAAAAGGGAGATCCAACGCAAGCAGGAGGCATAGTCATTAAGGTTTTTTTTTAGGATTTGTGTTCTAATACCATGTTAGAATTACAGAGAAACAATGTTAATCCATTGCTAAAAGAAAGAATTACATACATATAGACTCACTAATAACATAAGATATATGATTATCCATTTACCCATTAACATAATGATCTTATCTAACATGATCTTTATCCCATTTTTATACTTTGGTGACCTATAATTATAATGATAAGAAACATAAGCATTGCTAACTTTCTATCCCTTGATTGGCATTGTGTTGAAGGTATCCAAACACAAATTTTCAAATATAAATTGGATGAATTGAATGTTACCTTTGAACGAGATTCGACAATGCACGTAAAGACACAATGTGAACGGGAACTTTCTGCATTTATACTAGTTGCACCTGTCCTCCTATTTTCTAATCCCTGCACCAATAAGAAAGAGTTATGATCATGCTATTTCCTTAAATTTTGAATTTTAACACATGGAAGTCTCTAGGTCTCCAAGATCAGAAGTACGACTGAAATAAATATTTAATATCTAATATATATCAAACATATAGTTAAATAACTTTAAGAACATGTTTACATGATCTACAATGATCAAGTATTTAACTACACTATGTCATGTTCTTATCTCCATGAAACAATTTAAGGACCAATTTAAAAATATCAACATCCAAAGATCACACACAAGTTTTTATATATGGGATTTCGTTTGTAATAGTCATGAAGTATTTAGGCACTCAATGTATGGATTTAGGTATTCTGCCTTCTTATACAGAATTTATATTACAGAATTTAGAATTTACTTGCGCCTTTTTAAAAGCACAGTACTTCTTGTGTATCTTGAACACGTGGTAAACCAAAAAACTCCAAATTAGATGCATTTATGCCAAATTGACATATTTCACCAATTTTTTAATTTTATCCATCTTGATTATATGCAAAAAGATTAAGTATAATCAGGAAAAAAACACGATCGCCAGGTGAACATGGCTATATGCAATCCCTATGACAATTTTGAACTTACAATTAAATATTGGGCTTAGTACAAGCATGCTAATATAAATTGAAAGGATAATACTAAGATTTCGTAAAGCTATTGCCATAAAAAGGGAACCAAGGAAATATCATTGAAAGAAAGATGAAGATGGTCACCAATAAATCATGGTTCAATTGCTCTACAAAAAAAAAATCATGGTTCAATTGAATGACACCCAAGATGAAAAGAGGGTTGATTAAAAATGAATGTAATAATTTGTAAGATTAACATATGAAATCAACAATAAAATAAAATAAAATAAACTAACAAACTAGAAACATTGTAGCTCTTAACAAAACATTTATTGTTCATTACCAAAACATTTATTGTTCTTAACAAGAGCATAGTGAGGAGAAAACTTTGATATGTCATGTCAGTATCTAATAAGAGAATCAACAGAAATAGACGTGCCTAAATCAACAACAAAAATCAACACTGTGATTATGAAATGACCAAATGAGAGACCTTTGTCAAGAGCTGTATGACATCCCCTGTCGAACAAACGTAATCTTCCGTAAGGTTTTCGACATAAATACCGGTTCTAACATCTTCTCTAATCTGATACCAACAAAAACTGCTAAAATTAGCTAAAGTGTCCTATCAAAATCGACATAACAAGACATGGTGAGTAGCAAACGACATGCTTATGACCTGAAGGTTTCCATGTATTGGATCCAATAAATCAGTGATTTGCTCATTATAAATCTGTCAAACAAATAAGCAAAGGAATTATGGAATGGATTGAGCAACCAAGCAATAAGAACTGCATAAGATCCAACACTAACCTCGAGAAAAGAACACCGGCATTGATAACTCAACTGTTTATTGGAATGCTTAATTTGTTCCTGGAAAAAGAAAATGCTATGTTAGCATAGCTCATCAATTGCAGCTTAGGGGGCACGTACAAAAAAAAACCCTGCTGGATTCACCTCTTTAATGCGGGAAAAGAGACGCTCAAATACTCGAGGTGTTAATCCTCTTTCCTTGATCGACAATTCAACCTTGGAAAGAGCAGACAGAGGCCCCCACATGGTATATGTCTTCCCACTACCGGTCTTTTCAAACGAAAACAAGATTAACATACTTCATCGTAAACCAAAAAACGAAAGTAAGAAAGACATTTTGGAACTACAAAGCCCAAACCTGTCCATACGCAAATATCGAGCTGTTGAATCCAGCCAAGCAGTTCTCCACGAGCGGAACTCCAACCAGCTGGAATATATCTTCCTGAAAGAGCATCCCCCGCAAAAGTAACCGAAACCGCCAAGAAAAAACTTTCTTGAATCCAACTGAAACTACGAAAGACGAGCACAAACCTGCGTGGATCCAGTGTCCGCAACGGAATCGAACGTGAATGAATGGTCCAGAACTGCAACGGAGTCCGGCGAGACCTTCTGCACGATGGACTTCCCTTCCCCCTCCTCCACACTCAAAGGCCTCATCCTCAAGATCACCTGAAAGAAATAGGCAAAATAATTCACGAGACCACTCCCACGTCAAGAAACAGAAACCCGCAACCCCCCCCCCCCCCCCGGGTTCCTACAAATCCCTACCTGCACCCCAGAATCGGCGCCCTCCTGCGCGGCCTCCAGGTTGAGCTTCCTTTTGAGCGGATTCCCTGGCGGCAGCGGCGGGCGGGGCGGAAGCGGGCTCCGGTTCTTGAAAGGAAGCGGGGGCTTGCTCGGGCGCGGTTCTTGGGGGAAGGGGACGTTGGGGTCGGCGTTCTCCTTGGGGAAGCGGGGGGATCTGTGGTGCTGCTGCTTCGGAGCTGGGGAGGAGGAGGATTCCGATGAGTGGATCCTCCCGGTCCTCATCGGAGACGTCGCCTTCATCGTCTGGGCCGGAGATGGGAAGGGATCGGAACCCTAGGGGTTGGAACTGGGAAGAAGAAGAAGAAGAAGAAGAGAGTGGGATCTGGGAATGTAGCCGTTGCGGGTGGGATTTGAAATGGGGGGATGGACCGGCGAGGGTCGTCATTACAACAGATCGGATGGGGTGGAGTGGAGTTCATGGGGACCACTTGGTCAGTTGGATAGGATAGGAGAGGGGTGAGAGTGTGAGACGTGAGAGTTTGAAATTCGAGTGCGGTACGCCGCGGGTGAGCGGGAGAGGGGGGAGGGGAGATGGGATTGCCAGATTGGGACCGTTTGATGTAGAGGTCAATGGTATCATGCCGTCCGATTCCTGTCCTATTGACGAAGATTACTTGAAATTGTGAAATTAGAGTTTGTTGTGAGATTAGAGATGGATTAAATGACGGTGAAATTGGGCCATATATATTTGATTACAGAAAAAAAAAAACGATGTTAAACATCTCTGTGGGTCGTTGGTCGATTTTTTTTAGCTTACATGAGATCGGGTAACTTACATAATCATACACAATTCACCTCAATTCTTGGTAGTTAAACCGACGTTATCATCTTCTCTTTTTATAATACCTATCTAATAAACAAAAAAAAAAAACAGGATTTATGCTGCTAGAAACAACACAATAGACAAACCAACATGAAAAATAAAAACTTTTGAATAGAAATAATCCTACAATCTTTGAATGGTACTTTAAAAATAAAGAGATTAAGATGAATTTTGTATGATTATGTGTAGGACTGTGTATACGAAACTTTTTTCAATTGTTTTGTTGGATTGTCTATTGTATTTTATCTAGTAGTGCAAACCCTCCTTTTTCTTTTGCTTATTAAATAGATAAATTCCTAAACTCTAAAAGGTAGTGCTCCCCGTGGAAGTCCGCTATCAGATTCAAATCTTATTGTCTTGTTTTATATTCCAACCACAGGCTATACAACTTTCAATGAAATTGTGTTTCTCTTGGGACCTCCTGGACCAGGTGATTTCGAGATCCCTAGAGCTGTCCATGTGTGTTACTTGGGCTTACTCTTTCCCCGCACACCCAACCTTTTTTCCCGGTGGCGAAGAAGACAATGGCTCCGTTTGGTAATTGGATTTAGATTATTTGGTAACTAGCAATTGAATAATGTGCATCCAATGCAAAGTTGACATTTGGGATAAATCAAATAAAAAATTCTTCTTGAGAGAAGTGAAAAGACGCTAACATGGGTGAGATTATTGGATTATTTGGGTCTCACACGTGTCAGTCGTAGTTTTTTTTTTTAACAAACGGGCCCAGTGTCTTTTGTCAATGGGTTGGGGTGCCTTACTGAAGAATACAATTTCTTATGCAGTGACACTAA
>JAMKQA010056764.1:0-12281 GCA_024699735.1 Posidonia australis | reverse complement strand
CTTTCTTGCAAAAGTGATTTTACTGTCTTTTAAGTTCCAACAAGTTAAAAATATATATGAAGCATTAACAATAGCCATCATTTTCTCCTTTTTTTTTAGCCTTTGTCTTGGAGTAAATCTTTTCTTTTATTTAAGAAATTCTCATATTTATTTTGTAAGTAATTAAAAAAAAAGATTTAACCTAATAATATTTCAATTCATTACATAAATAATAGATCTGACATAATAATTTTATAAAATTAGTAAATTTTTATAAATTTTTTTTAAAATAAGAATATTTCATAATTTATTTAAAAATCAGGAAAATTTAAAAAACATCAAGAATGATTGTAAAAATTAGAAGTAATTATACTTGGTGTATTTCTATTTGTTAGATCTTAGGTTTTTACATATAATTTCCTGACATTTTGTGTGATTTGCAATTTGAAAGGCTTTTATAATTTCATTTGTTGATTTAATTTTATTATCTTTAATTAATACTTATCCTATACTTAATATTACTACTTTAGTATTGTTGTATCACTTTCATGTTATACTACAACCACAAGATTGTATTGTTTAAAACAACTCTCATTTAAACCTCTTTTTTTAAGTTCACATGCAATCTTAAATAAAAAGTATAAACTTAGATTTTAATTACATCTACCATAATATTGCATAGATCTAAGGTTTTTTTCAAGTTTATTTTGAATCTTAATGTTAATAATTTGATATATAATTATATAAATTAGTAATTCTTTATAATTATTTAAAAAATCAGAATATTTCATAATTAATTTAAAAAACAAGAAAAAATGAAAAAAAAAATCAAGAATGATTGTAGAAATCACTATAACGTGTAAAAAAATCAGAAAATATTTGAATACATTATTTCATTAAATTAATGACAACTATCATTTATTTTTAGATTCATAATGTCAAATTCCACAGAATTTGAAAGTAGTGGAGATCGCAGTGATGTTAGGACAGCTAAATCAGAAGATCTAGGTTGGTTGCATGAATATCCTATTGATAATGATAGACAAAAAACACAACGTAAATATTGTGATAAGCAAATGAAAAGTGGAGGAATAACAAGATTAAAACAACACCTTACTGGTGGATATAGTAATATAACTAAGTGTAAATCGTGTCCCTCTGTAGTTTCTGCTCAAATTAGAGAACTATTAAAGGACACTAAAGCAAAGAAAAGTGACAAAAAGAGAAGAGAAAAAAGGTTCAACAAGATTCTCTTCAATGAAAATACTTCTGGTGCTATTCTCATATTGGATTCAGATGATGATATGATTTATTCTGTAGACTGTAACACTTTAGAGGAAAGAAAAAGGTTTAGAAGATCAGTAATAGAATTTAGAAATGAAGAATGGCATAAAGAGCAAATTGAAAAATTTCATAGGACAAGTAGTACCCGAACTTACAAGGGAAGTAGCAGTAGCAGTGGCATGACACAAAAGGATAAAGGTAAAAACATTACTGGAATATTCAGAACATATAATCAAAGATACGACAATCCAGATGCAGCTACAGTTAGAAAAGAAACCTCAAAACAGAAAATAATCAAAGGTATGTTTGGAAATGCTAGAGAAAAACTCAGTCAAGCTGTAGCAAAATATATGTTCTTCAATGCTATCCCTGTAAAAACAGCAACATATGCTTGATGTTGCAACAAAAGAAGGTGCAGGAGTAAAGACACCAACTGAGTATGAGATCATGAACAAGTACCTTAAAGCGAAGAAGGAAGAATTAGAAACTTACATTAATGACTTGAAACGGCAATGGTCAGTTTATGGGATAACTATCATGTGTGATGGTTGGACAAGTACTACAAGGAAACAGATCATCAACTTCATGGTTTATTGTGATGATCGTACAATTTTCTTTAAGTCTATTGATGCTTCTGATGTTGTCAGAGATTACAAATACATATACAAGCAAATCGAAGAAATCATTAAACAAGTGGGATTAGCAAATATAGTGCAGATTGTGACTGATAATGGAAGTAACTTTAAAAAGGCTGACTTCAGAATTATGAGAAAATATGACATATATTGGACACCATGTGCAGCTCATTGTATTGATTTAATACTTAAGAACTTTGGAAAGACGAAGTTGGTGAAAAAGGCAGTGAGAGATGCAAAGGTTGTAACAAATTTCATTTACAACCACTCTATTTTACTAGCTTTAATGTGGTCACCCGAGTATTGTAGTGGTAATTTGATTTGTCCAGGAATCATCAGATTTGCAAACAAATTATATTGCACTGTAAAGTATGATTGATCGAAGAAATGGACTGAAGTATATGTTCAATTCGCCACAATGGTACAAATACCACGAGAGTGAAAGTCCAATTGGTAGAAGAGTAAATTCAATTATAAATAATGTACATTTTTTAGAGAATTGTCGAAAGATTGTACATAGTATGGCACCAGTTTCAAAAATCCTTCAATTAATAGATGGTGATAAGAAACTTACCATGAGTTTCTTATATGAGGCAATGAGATTGATGAAGGATGTTGTGGCTGATGCAGCATACAGATCATCTAAGACATATCTCAAAATTATAGATGACAAATGGTCTAACATGCTTCTTCATCCTCTACATGAAGCTAATAAGAATTTTAACATGAATATTCATAATTTTCATCATTATATTTCATTTATTACAAAATTATTTACTAAATAAGTTTTTTTTGTTAATGTAGCATATTAATTGAATCCACGGTTCCAGTATAATCATTAACTTGGTAGTCGTACTGATTTATTAACATCTGTTAAAGATGTAATCAAAAAATTAGAGCCTAATGTCAATATCCAAGTACAAATTCTCAATGAAATGAAGTACTTTCGAGATAAACTTATGCCATTTGGAGAGCCTCATACGATACGTTCTCGTGACACAATGACTCCAAGTAGTATTTTTAATATCATTTCTTTTATTTCATAATATTATTCTATAATATAGTTATTAATAAATATCATATTTATTTGGAGTCAATGGTGGATGTCATTAATATCATTAATAAATAAATATCATACGATACGCTCTCAATGATGGATGTTAAATGGAACAGATGCTTCAAATCTAAAGAATATTGCTGTAAAGGTTTTATCTCAAACAGCAGCAGCATCTGGTTGTGAACGAAATTGGAGTACATTCAACCATATTCATACAAAGAGAAGAAACAGATTAGGCACTGCAATGTTGAATGACTTGGTAATTGTGCATTATAACATGCGACTAAGAATAAAACATATTAAATAGGGAAAAGAAAAAGATTACATGGACCCAATAGATCTTGTATATATTTATAACGACGACAAAGAAGATGATCCCATACTTCAATGGTTGCAAGAAAATGGAGAACCAGTTCTAGATGAAAAAGAAAATAGACCATCTTCTAGAATTGCTAGTGAAATGAGCATTGATGTAGAGAAATACATGAACTCATCAGGACGCTCTCGTGGACATACTCCAGGCTTAAGGGATGATAGTAGTACAAATGATGATGATGACACATAACCACCAGACGACGATGATGGTGGCATTAGAGATGTAACCCCACCTACAATAGAAGAGCTACAAGAACAGATAAAGACACAAAGACCACTTAGCCTATTTACAGGAGAGGATGCCTTCACACATGCTACACAAAATGAAGATCATGGAGGCCGACCAGAAATTTATCATCGACGACGGAGTCGTCATGATCAACAACTAGATGAAGATTCTTGGAGCAGTCATACAAAAGGATCTTTGTTAGACTCACTTGACTCTTTGAGTATTCATGATCCTAGAGATCCTTATGATTATAGTTCTTATGGAGGTGGTTCTGTTGGACAAACAAACTACAGTACTCAAAGCGATTTGACAAGAATTACATCTTCTTATGCTCCAGCAAACAAACTGGATAGGATATGGATTCATTATTTCATTATGTATTTCCTTCAACACAATATGAAGAGCAACCACCTGAACGTCCTCCAAGTCATTCTTATAGTCCTCGACAGCCTCAACCAGTACATATAATTCCTTAATATCCACCAATGGGATTCTTAATACAACTGCCAATATTACAATACCACTACTTCATCAATGAATATCAGACATATTATAATCATATGTCTTAGAATAACTACGTGTTCTGGAGAGAATCTCAAATTCGACAACAAATTCATTGGGAACACAATATGATTGATGTACAGGAAGAATATTTTAATCAACCAAGGCATTCTTTATGATATTAAGCATATATAAGGTAACTTTTTTGAGTCTTTTTGTTTTTAAGAATTTATTAAGTATTTTTATGTATTATTTATACTTCAGGATATTTTTATTAGGTCTATCTACTGTATTTTCATGTGATACATATTGAAGAAGTTGATCTAAGTAATCTAAGATGTAGATTATTACTTACTTTAGCTTATCCAAGAGTTTCAAATCAAAATTCAAAGTTTTTTTACCATTTCCATGGACTTTCATAAATTTACCGCGTTTCCACCGACATTTTCACTGATGTCCGACACGTTTCCTATTTTTATCGGACTGAAGTCCGACACGAAACCAACGTTTGATTCTATGGTTCAGGCTATGGCATTCCTGACTTGTCATCCTGCATACCTAGATTATACTTTTGCATATCATTTAGCATAACACATGTACGCATTGACATATAATTACATACATTAGGGCAATAATGTATACTATGTAATGTCCTTATGACCAGGCGTGTTAACCTTGTGTATATCCCTAGTGGATCGTACCAATGCCATCCCCAATCTCTGGGAGCCTTGGTTCAGAACTGATATAACGTTACTGAACATTAGGCAACATAAAAGTAGTCCCACATATCTCATTTGCATTGACATATAATATTAAGCATGTATTTTAAACATAGTCTAGTATATACATGCATAAGCCACACATGCGAGCAATAAGTCTAGAAAACCGACTCATCAGGCGTATGAGAGTGTCAAAAACCTTCCCCACACATAATAAGAATCTTTACCTATCTTTTTGGTCCACAGTGACCTCTATGTCTCATCCTTTAGTATAAAGCATTGCATGACATTTGCATTGTCTTGCATTCGATTTTCCTTATATTTCCGTCAAATAGACTAGATGGCGACTTCCATTTTCCTTTCTTGCATCCTTCAACTTTCGCTAGGGGTTTTGCCGAGACTTTACTTGACTTCGTGTATTCGACCTTCCGCGCGACGCACAAGGTGATCGACGATATGATTACAGGAACTAACGACTCCGCTGAGGATATTCCAGTTTCCGACTTTCACTTTTACTTTTTGCTTGCATGGTTTTTTGCTTTTGTTCGCCTTCATGTGCATTTGCTTGTTTCTCATTTTATTTGCATTAGTTTGTCATTACATGTATGCTTTTATTTACCTTTTGCTTGCTGAATGTTTTTGCTCTTCATAGTTTTGCTATGTCACTGCACTTGTACATGTCATGCTGCTTATCTTTTGATGTGATGGATACTTTCTGTTTTTCACCATTATATTAACATGACACGTCATATACCATGATACATACTTGTGTGTTTTCTCCCTTTTTGTACTTGTCATCTTAGGGAAAGTAGGGACTTCGTTATTAATTGCTTCTCCCTGTTGGTTTAACATAAAATTGACCAAAAATAAAATAATGTTTAAACGGAACTAGAGATTTCAATACACTCTCTCCCCTATCTAGCTTAATAAAACTCACAAGTAAAAGACATAAAACATCTCGCATGAGCATTTTAGAAAGTATGCATTTTTTTTCCTCTCCTGTGTCCATCAATAGTCTAAGAAAGGCAATCCCGGTCTCGCATTCTATAACTTTGACATAAGATAAGTTATCGGTCTGCTCCCTGTTCAAGATCACGTCAGTATTAGTAAAAAGTACAACCCACTACTTTGGCAAGGGTCGAGGCCACCAACACACTACTCATTCACTACTTGAACTTTGACTATGATTAAAGCAGAAACTTTACCTTCTACCCAAAGTCAAAACCCATTATCCATGCAAAGTGCATACTAAGACATTCATTTGCATTTTACATACAACTCCAATCATTTGCATTGCGTTGTTTCAGGTTCTAATACTTGTTGTTGCTTTACCTGTTTCAACAGGTAGCTTGATGCAAGGTCCTCGGCCAAGAACTTGAACATTGTTGTCGCGAGTAGCCTCCTGTGGTCTTTCCTTTTTTCTTTCTCTTCTAGACTTTTTTGTTGCTTTCGACAATAGTTCATCCTTAAACTTGTGCCCAGTCTTCTGCTCCAACCTTGTTCTTATCCGCTTGTGATCGGCCACGACCTAGTAAGCTAGTGAGCCTCCTTCTGCAATTCCGGAGGGGATCCCACTTTCAACACCTCCCTTTCCTACTTTGACATCTTCTGCTGCTCCTTCCTCTACCCATGCACATCACTCTTGAGCGCATGAGGAATCTATACCACCTTCGGGACAAGGGCAGACCCTCGCCTAGCAAGAGCCCATCATCGAATCTCTGGTGACCGCCACTCGGGCCTCAGAAGTGTCTCTTGACGTCCCCTCCCAGGTCTTTCCTGCTTCAGCTTCCTAGTCGGCTGCGGCAATCTCTGAGATAAGTTCTCCATCTTCTGCATCCATCTCATTCTCTCCTTCATACCTTGGTGTTGTTGCCAATGAGCCCCTGTTTGTGCAATTGCAACATATAACAGCTCTCGTGCAACAGTTGTAGGACTTAGAGTTTGCACGCAATCCTGCACCTTTCCGACCCCTAAGATTCTAGTGCACTCCGTCATAGCTCCGCAAGTTCATTTCATTACACCTTTATCCCTATCATCTTCCCAACACTTCACTGCCCCAATGATGGCAGCACCTTCCCAATCTCTTGCATTTGCATAACATTTTGCATAACATACATCTCCATCATCTGGTAGCTAACCCTTCAATTTGGCAAGAGCATAGCATTTTTCGAACCCATTGCCTGACGTCGTGTCGATGCAACAACTGCCGCTCCTACACTCTATCCATGGCATCTATCCATCTCCTGCGCATCAAATACCCGCCCCTGCATTCATGCTACTACATCCTACACCCTTACACAGGTATGCTAGTCTTCATATGCTTCGACACCAGGAAACATGAGGGTGGATCTGGAGGAACACTCACACGTGACCCATATAACATACATAGGTCTCACCTCAGTTGCAATATCACCACCAACAACGATCTCAAACGCCCTTCTTGTCAGGATGGACGATCTAAAGACAGCACTTCGACCAAGTGATCTTGCACCAGTGATCTATGCTTGATCTGTACACCAAATCAACTCAATAACGGATCAGACTTCAAGTATTATAGTTACAAACAACATGTTATCATCACTCGAATGTCGAATCAAAACGAATCGAAACCAACAATTAAGCATCAAGGAAACAAAAAGGAATGCCAAAGAGCAAATCAAAGCATCAAAACCAGATCAAGGATGCATGCCTCTCTTCCTCCATATTTGTTGCATAACACTAGAGTTCTCTGGTTCATGCGGCCATTGAATGGGCCATGAATTCCAAGAACTCCCCAGTAGCTAATTGAGGATGGATGGGAGGGAAGAGAGAAGGGAAACTATGCAATGCATTATAAAGAAAGTAAGATGCAAGGGGCTCTAAACTCGACTCAACCTCCGTACGGTGCCTATTTGTCATGGTGAAGACGATCAACCAGAATAAGAAGGCCAAAGGCTTAATGAGACATCATAGAGGAGTTGGGAGATAAAAGACTCATGTAGGGATGGATTCTGTTTCGAGCTCAATGACCAATGACCTCGCACAAAGCTAGGAACCCATCACAGAGCATGCATGAAGAATACAAAATTGTGTGATAAAACTCAATGTAAACCAAGCCAAGCAGACAAGAAGGAAGCCACACAATGACTCAATTGCACTAAAGGAGGCTACATTTACCTATATGTATGCTCGAATGTGTTCTCCCATTGATCGACGACTCGCGATTGTTCCTCCAAGGCTCGGGATGAAGTGGCTGGATGCAAAGGTGACCAAGGAGGATGGGGCTATGCTCGATCACACTAGGGGTGTGCTCACACTCACTCTCACTCAAGGATGGCTAGGAGAAGTGGAAGCAAGGGGGGCTGCCAGTTGCACTCAATGTTTCCTATGTGTGCAAAGGCTAGGCTGGATGTAGAGGTGTGAAAGGGAGCTAGAGTGCATGAGTGCAAGAGTGTAGGAGCAAGAGCAACCATACCAAGAGAGCTCTCACGCAAGGGGTGTTGGTTGTTATATAAGAAAGTAGGATGCATGTGAGCGGTAGATGGCTAACCATTTTTGAAAAGGATGGCTTGGATTAAAACCAAGGGATTGGATTTGAATTTGAACTTGGAATGAGGTGTATGATGACCCCTACACACTATGGTACACACTTAGGTTCATGCGAACCAACGAGAAGCAAGAATTAAGTATTCAATAGGTGAATGGACAACTCAATCTTTGATAGAATTTAATCTGTCACAGGACACACCGCGCTAGGTGGTCGCACTAATGACATATGCCTGCTATGCACGCGAATATATTGCGTTAAACCTACCACAGAGTTTGTTGAGTGGATCTTGGATCTGTTTTCCATGATTATTTGGACCACCAATGGCCTTTGGACTCTACGTGTGATCAAGGCTTAAGATTTTGAGTGGGTTTATGTTGTTCAATAGGTTTGGGGTGCTAGGTTGGTTTTAGGGAAGTGGTTAGGTCCACTGCAACTACAACACGTTCTTCTGAAGGAGTCCACCGACAAGCGACTAGAAAATCAAAGTGTCTATAGGTAGCAACAAGAAGTGAATCTAGAGGAGCCTCCTGTTGTTTCTAAACATGTCAATTGATTCTTGCTGAATATCTCGTTTTCTGGCCAAGGCTAGCGAAAGGGAATGTGGCACTCATGGACCTGAGCCATGGGTACTTCGTCATCCAATTTCATCAAGAGGAAGATATAATGAAGGCCTGGACAGGACCTGACATAGAGGCTTTCTCAGTCAATCTTTTGATCTTCAAAGGTAGATGGTTCCTTTACACCATCCTCTTCTGCAAGAGCTAATTCCACATACTTCGGATTTTGCTGCCTTTGCCTGGTAAATCTCCGAAGTTGTGGTCTTGACTCTAGGAAGAAATGATGAAGGCCTGGACTGGACCTGACATTGAGGCTTTCTCAGTCAATCTTTTAATCTTCGAAGGTAGATAGTTCCTTTACACTATCCTCTTCTGCAAGAGCTGATTCCACATACTTCAGATTTTGCTGCCTTTGCCTGGTCAATCTCCGAAGTTGTCGTCTTTATTTCTTCTTGAATCTCTTCTTTGAGTTAGTTGGTCAAGCAAGACTTGTAACAACTGACAGTGGCTCCAACTCTGTGCTGTAGGCCTGAATCTGATGGGACTATCAGTTGAAGACACGCAGAGAGGGATGGAACCTGCTCGACTGATTGAGTTGCAAAGTCGGGCAGATGAACTGCCTGTAGGGATCATAGAATCAATAGGAATAAAACCCGTTTGAAGAGGCTCACATATGGAACATCTTGAAATAATACAGGGACGTATAACAATGGGGTGAGGAGCCTTTGAGGAAGTATACAAGACACAGAATTGTCTCCCTCCTTAGCATAGTTGCTATTGAGAATGTTGGCATTGACAGTTTCAGAAGAGTTTAACTGGAGCATGTAATCAACTCTCGCAATGTTAATTTAAATGGTGTCATTTGGCTGAAACATACAAATGAAATAATAATTGAGGGCAACAAATGTTACCTGCAATTTATTACATTCTAGTCTCTAGACGCGATCTTCATAAAGTAATACTGGATTGACAATTCATTGGTGCAGATCAAATATTACATATAAATTCATGTCAATGCCCCTTTGTCTATATCTTTCATATTATGGAATTTATGGCACATGCAATGGGTAGAGGAAATACCAAATCAAACATATCAAGAGCTTTTTTTCCCAATTGGGGTAATAATATGATACCGAGATTTCTTTGTTTAATATCACATGTCAGTAAAATCACTTTTCCAAGTTGTATGGGGCTACACATCTAGTGTTGATGAGACACACGAAAATTGATTTTGTCACAAAGGAAGCTATCATGAATTTGCTTAGGTTTGATACATGATACACCATGGAAAATGTGGGGCATTTGATGTCTAACTAGATGATTTTCAAAAGGAAAAACCTCTTTTGCTATATGCAGTAATGGAGGATCATACATTGTGGAAAGATGGTAAATAATCTCAGTATATAAATATCAAAATAATTTAGGTGGGATGTCTGTCCAGTAGAACTTACCACAAGAGCACTGAAAGAAGCAACAATGCCAAATATCAGAATTCCATTTGTCAAACCAATAAACTGTTGGCTAAAAAAAAGAAATACAACATTTCAGTGATGGTACCCACTAGCTAATGATGTGTGTGTGTGTGTTTGTGTGTGTGTGTGTGTGTGTGTGTGTGTAATTTAAACTATAACAGGAAGTAAATATGTAATATTATAATCTAAAAGCTTATAAAAGAAATAAAATTATAGCTTCAAGAGTATCTCCATCATCACAGTTTACATTTGCAGCATGTTTCATGATGAACTCCATTTTCTAACCCTTGCATAAAGGAAAACCACACTTTTGTGAATATCCTTCAATCTAATGTATGTTTGTCTTCAATTCCGACAAAGTTACAAAATTGTTCACTGTTTTGCAGTCAATTGATGATGCCTTGAGAATCATAATCCATGCTAACGTAAGATATTTCCCACAAGAGAACATAATGATTTCTCCCTATTCCCTAAGTAGTTTTCATGTTAAATTATGAGCACAACCAAGGGAAGAACCAATTGATGGCAGAAGATCAGGTAGAAGAGGGATTTGGGAAAGGGCAATAGAGAGCATGTGGGAGTATTTTATCTGTAATTAACACTGTTAAACTTGAATTAGTTAGCACTTCAATTTTCATTTTAGCTAATAAAGCCACTCTGCCCATTTTCATATGCCAAATTTGTTTTTCTTCACCTCTAGACTTTGGGTTATCAGGGTTTTTGAAGGGTTTTTTTTTTAATAAAAAAGGGTTGATCATGTACGAATTTAACAGATCCGTTTTCTCCGGAAATTCTTAAATAAGAATTTGGCACTGCTCCATTGAGAGCCCATAGTAAAACAGTTAAATTAACGGACCTTGAATCAATCCTTGGTCTTGATAGATTGATGCATAAGTAGATCATACTAAGGGTGTGTTTGTCTGAGATTGTGGGTGGTCAATTCCGCTGGGAATCAGATTCTCCTAATAATCCATGACATAACAGATTTTGGGCATAATTCCTGAGATTTTGAACAGATGTTTCCTTTGTTATTTTTTGAAATCAGACAATCCACGTAAAGTTCGATTATGGGATTTTGCTTGGATTCTACACTTCGAATGACAAATTTGCCCACCCTTTTACCTGACACTCACAATTTGTAACATCTGTAAAATTCATTTTGTAATTATTTACATTTTGTGAATTTTATTTCCTGGACAGGTGTTACTGTTCCAAGGTCTATTGTGTGATTTTGTGCTTTTGGACTTGGGTCTCGTGAACTGGCTTCTATTTGCGTGTCCCTGTGCGTTGTTTGGCACTGTGCTTGTGGGGCCCGCTTGTGTGTGGGTTGGTGGTTGAGACTTGCAGTTGACCTCGCTGGTGGTGGCTGCGATTGGTTACTGTGCGGTGTGCCGGTGGCTGAGACGCGTAGGTGGACACATTTTCAGTTACTCCAGGCTTAGGCTTTATAAGCTGCACCGTACTGCACCTCTCCTCGCCACCCATTGCTTTCTCCTCCTTCCTTCTTCTTCCTTCCCTCTCCTTTTCGACGGCGCGCTTCTTCTCCACCTTCCCCCCACCTTCTTTCTCCTCTTCCACACTTTTCCTCCTCCTTCTCTTCCCTTCTCCTTCCCCTTCTTCCTTTTCCACTTGTCCCCTCACCTCCTCTGTTTCCCTTGTATCCCCTTCTCGTACGCGCCGACAGAGAGAGAGGAAGAAGTCGAGGGAGTGAAGCGGAGGGCTGTGGTTGCTCGTGGTGGTGCGCGGAGCTCGCGTGGAGTACCTCGTGGCCGTGGTTGTGCCGGAGTTCGCCGGAGTTAACCGAGGGTCGCCAGAAGCATTTCTCAGGTACACATCTCCACTCCTTGCAATAGAGAGCATGGAATTGGTAGAAAATGCTAGGATTACATGAAATCTAGGTAAATTTCCTTTCCTAGAATTTATTGTGATTTATTGAGGATTTAT
>JAMKQA010056763.1:0-18510 GCA_024699735.1 Posidonia australis | reverse complement strand
CGGGTCGTGTCGTGTATACACGTTAATAAACAGTTCGTGTTTGGGTTTAGTATTAAGTACACGACAATTAAATGGGTCGTGTTTGGGTTTACTATATATATATATTATACACGTTTATACATGACACGATAGATACACGACACGATCCGTTTGACAGGTCTAGTTTTGGCCATTGAGGGCCTTTTCTTATGGTTTTGGGCTAGTAGAGCCTCATTTGTGGTTTTGGATGGTATGGGCCTAGCTTGTGGATTTTGAAAGAAAATGGTTTGCAAAATGAATTCAAAAGAAAATTGATTATGATTTGTTTTTCGTCATTTTTCGTAAGGTGCGTGCTGAGTGACTTCCGTCACTCATGCGTTTTCCTCGTGTTTTTTTAGGTTGAAGGTGTAGACACATAGAAAGCTTAGCATAGAGCATATAGTCCGGAATCTCATAGCCGTACACATAGGTTCCTGGTAGTTTGATATTTTTTGTTTGGCTTTAATTTTCCTGTAATTTAATTTGTTTTAAATTGTTACGGAAAATTCGGGACGTTACAGGATGGCTTTATCACAGAGAAAGTATGCATTGGACCTCTTGCAGGAGATTGGGCTTTTGAGGTGTAAACCTGAGACTACTCCTATGGATCAGAGTTTGAACTTTTGGGATGGCTCTTCACCCTATTGGAGGACGTTGGCAGAAACAAGAGATTAATCGGGAAGTTAATTTATCTTACTGTTACTCGCCTAGATATTGCATACATTATGAGGGTCCTCAATCAGTTTATCCAGGAACCAAGGATGGTACACTGGCTAGGAGTCTTACAGGTGTTGGCTTACATCAAGAAGACTCTAAGCAAAGGATTAGTCTACATAAAGAATGGTCATTTGCAGATTGAAGTCTATTTTGACTCTGGTTATGTTAGAGATAGAGGAGATAGGAAATCCATTTTTGTATATTACACATATGTTGGAGGTAATCTTGTTATATGGCACAGCAAGAAACAAAATGTTGTCTCCCATTCTAGTGCTAAAGCTAAGTACAGATCTATAACTCAGACTACTTGTGAGATGATGTGGCTTTGCTCACTTCTAACTGATTTGGATCTTCCTACTCCTACACCTATGCTCATGCACTGTGACAACCAGGCAGTCATTTATATTACTAATAATCCCACTTTTCATGAGCACACTAAACACATTGAAGTCGACTGTCACGTTGTTCGAGAGATGGTGATGCAAGGAGTTATGTCTACTCCTTAGACGAAGTCTTCTAATCAATGTGTTGATGTTTTTACCAAGAGACTTAATGTTGGAACTTATGATTTTCTTTGTAACAAGCTAGACATGATTGATATATATGTTCCAACTTAAAGAGG
Organism: Posidonia australis; assembly: GCA_024699735.1. Lineage (NCBI taxonomy): Eukaryota > Viridiplantae > Streptophyta > Magnoliopsida > Alismatales > Posidoniaceae > Posidonia > Posidonia australis. The sequence goes on along the minus strand of JAMKQA010056763.1, from coordinate 17,153 downwards.
AGTATTAAGTCTTATTATGTCTATAGAGTTATCACAATATTATAAGATATTTGGATATTCAATTAAGTATCTATTTGACTCTAACCTATATATATATGTACCTGTATCTTTAACCCTAATAATAGATAAGAGACTTATTTTTATCCCAACTACACACAATTAATTTAGCTGAAGGTGTAAGTTCACGAGCGAATGGGAGACATTTCCATCAATTCCCACCAATATCTACACGAATACACCAGGAACTCACTAGCCTAAAGTTTCAAGAGGTTCTGGCAAATAACAACCATAGCTGAATCGATAAGCTATTCATACCAAAAGCATCATACCATGGATAATAGGTCACGGGATATGTATATATTCATCAGCAATGGAATTCAGATTAGTAGGAATACAAAATCTAAAACATTTATAGATTGAATTTCAACTATTAATAAAGCCATCATAGCTACTTCACTTAAAAATACATAGTTTAGTGGCTCTTTTTAAATGGTGTGAATGCATCCTATCAACTCAATAAACAAATCCCACAAGGCCAGAAGGCAGAAAGGCTTCACGATCTAGAGATCTTCTTAATAAAGAAAAATTCACCTAAAAATAATGCATTCTATCATCTTAGTTGTGCAGAAACATTTAAACTTCGATCAATTATAAATTGTCATGAAAAACTAGGTACAACTTTAAAGCCTAATCTCAATATTTTCCAGATTTATGATACTAACCAAGGCTGTTTAACAATGGAAATCGAAAAAATTTACAAGAAGCAAACAGGAGGGGGAGAATAATCAAAGACAAGCTTTTAGTAGTAGTGACCTATTATATAACTGCTACGAACCCTTACCTGTTTCAACAGTTGATTCACAACTGCATTCTACACCAGGAGAGAGAATAAAAAAGGCTAGCCCTATGGGCATGGATACAAAACTTTCATTTCCAAACAAAATGAAGATCTAATATGTATGCTTGTAGCCTCCTGCATAGTTGATCCTCGATCGGATGCCTTGGTTATACATTGGATCACCATAATCCACAGCTTTTATCTCCATAGCTGCACGCATGCTGTCTGATTCCTGAACAGCACCAAACACAATCTCGTTCGTTGTTTCGCAGCTTTGCTGGTAGTAAGTTTGTGGCCCCGAAGAGTAATGGCGTTGTGGTTGCAGATGCTGCTGATGCATTTGCTGCTGCTGTAGCTCCCCTTCCCAACCATTAAAATAGGCCCGTCCCTGACGGAAATGGCGGATCTTTTCTGTGTCCTTGGACATGAAGGCATATGTTTTATGAGGGGTGGGAGTCCTTGCTTCAAGAGGTGGTGGCTCATCCTCATTGGGGACGACATAGCTCTCTTGCACAGGCCATGTATTCAGCTGTCGTTGCTGCTGAAGATATTGATATTGGAACTGCTGGTTGCTACTGTTAGACTTCCTTTTGGAGCTAGAAAAGACACCACCGAATAGCTCAGCTACAAATGAACCTGCACCACTAATAAGCTTCCCAAATGAAGTGAATAACCCTTCTTCGTGCTTCTCAGAATCATCCTCAGGAGGAATAAGTGGGGGTCTAACTGATGGTTTTGTAAGCTTCTTATATGGAGGACTTGGTGGGTAGCTTGGTTTCACAGGATTCTCAGGTACCTGTGAATAATAAAACAAAAAACTTCTTAGAATGGATAAATTAACATAACAAAAAGAGCCTTATAAAGAAATAGGTCATCTTGATAATCTAGGCTTTTCAGGAAATGCAAGGGAGTCAGCTCAAAAGCAGATGGTAGTTCAAGTAAGGTTACATTATTATTTAGCTTTGTTTGTGACACAATACAGACCCAAAGCCTATTGTTCGAGTAATACACACAGTATACTCACATTGTTGGAAGAAACCATTACTCCAACTCTTCTTTGGAGCAGTGCCAGCATGTAACCGAAAAAACCAGCAGCAAGTAGCACAGCAACTCCTGCACTTCCAGTAGTAATCTATCAGTTAGTGACATTTGAATAAATCGGAAGCATATCACCAAAATAATGAACCAATACACAGGGTAACAAAAAAGACAGCTTCGAAGGCATTGCCAGGACAAACAATCCATATATACCTAAAGGAAAACTAGATCCATATTGGTAAGCACAATCATCAAAATGAAGCTGGATCTCACGAATTGCCTGATTTCCTCGATCAATGACTAGAAGGGAACAACTACTGCCGATATAAACTACTTCAAAATCATTAGAAAATTTTGCATCCTCACTAGGTCCATCAGCATGTCCCCCTTTGTTCCATTTCCCTCCAGCGATTGTTGTAACCCCTGCAACAGAGATACAATTTGAAGATCTATACCTTAACATGATATAGCAAGCTTGTCCAGTTCCTTGTTTTCGTTCAATAACCATACAGACTTGGTTCAGGGACAAAATCTGATCTATATAAAATTCGACAGGACATTGATAACACATGTTGTTAGTACAATTATAACAAGTATGACACTATAGGTTGAAGCTAAGGAACACAAGGTGCAACAGAAGTCCAAAATAAAGTGAACTGTATTTCCATAAGAAAGAAAAAGGAGAATAAAGGTATCGACAAACAGGTATTGGAACTTAAGGTACAACAGAAGGCCACAATAAAGTGAACTGTAATTCCATAAGAAAGGAAAAGGAGAAAATAAAGGTATTGACAAACAGGTATTGCTAGGTTTAATCCAGTGCAGTGGAAATTAGAAAATAATCTGCTGATCGTCAAAACCAGTTGTTTTAAAATCCAGCCCAATCTGACTGGGCAAACCAGTCAAACCGTGAACTGGTACAGCCACTGAGTCAAAGTACAAGTTCAGACCTATTTTAGCAGTCTGACCGGCTGGGTGAACCAGTTAAACCATAAACTGGTACAAGTCCCACCATAGAACCAGATTATATTTATTGGTGAGTGAGCCATTGAAGCAGATCAGGTTTGTGGGTGACAAGTTTTTTAGATTTTTTTGGTGAGTTTTACAACTTAATTTTATCATAGTTTCATAACTCGGTTCTTTTTTTTCTTTTCCTATTTCTTCTTGTTATCCACACATTAGACAAATACCATGGGTATGTACATGTTTCCTAAATCATTTCTTCCAAATACTTTCTAATTATAATCTTAATTAATTTATGATGGTGTCACTAGTCCAACTAGGTCAGTAATCGATTGAACCAGTAAGTGATCCATCCAGTTACCAAAATCAATTTGATGACTTGATTGGGACTGAATTTTGAACTCCTTTTTCAATACAATATGCTATTACTCATGGGAAAATAGAATCATTGGTAAAATCCATTATGCTATCACTCATGAAAATAGGTAAATATGTCAAATGCATTTTTGTGGTATCAAACACATTGAATTTTGAAAAAGATGGCATCCTCAACATGTTGCCAGTCAGCACCACCAATAAGCTTCCACCAGTGAATTCATGGATGTCCATCGTGTAATTTTTTGTTGGTGATAGTAAGCTCAGCATAATTTACTGTATTCAACACCCTCTCTCACATGCTTTGCTACAAAGGCCATGAAGGCAACACACACAGCTTAAACATGCCAAAAAGGCCATGAAGGCACAACACACAGCTTAAACATGCCAAAACATGACAGGAATGTGCTATTGGAAAGATCTTTATAGAATTCCAACAGATGTGTCAAAAAAAGAGACTCAACCTAGGTTGGGAGTTTGATGCTGATTCTCATACCATAGTAACCATTACACTACAAACAGGTGGTGATAGACATGTCCATATGGTCAGTTATATCCAGCAAGACACAAGTCCTAGTAGCACAGCTCTTTTACAATCTTACCTAAAAACAATGCAGCCTTGCTGCCCGGTCATAAATAGCGACCATTAGAGTACAATCACCTTGTCTTCACTGTACTTGTTAGCAAACTTCTTCTGTTGGTGGAGCTTCCAGTGACACAAATTTCTTTATAGTGTGCACGAGAGAGGAATATGGAATATGAAATACACAAAGAAGAGGGGCTATGGTAATTTCTAACAGGAAGACAATAGTTGGGAGAAGAAATAAATCAATAACTGGCAACCAAACTAAATGATGTTAAGGAAATTTTGCTACACCAAGAATTTCTGATTGTGTCTCCGATAATGTCAATATTCCCATTAATCTACTAGTAAATGTTAAGAATGCACCTCTTGGAGGTCTTTTTATGATTTTGTCACAGGCTCGATAAAAATATGACAAATCATAGTTTTGCCAAGATCCTACTTTTGCAATAATCAATGAGTTTACCTGTATCACTGATTTTTCTAATTGCCATATTCATGGTGTCTGCAACATAAATATTTCCCCTGTCGTCAACAGTAAATCCTTTTGGATGGTTCATTCTTGCCTCACGTGGCTTCCCATCAACATGTCCCGAGTACCCGTCAGCTGAACCAGCAACTAGCTTCGGCCGACTATCTGCATTTTTTTCAAGTTCAAGAGACAGCTTTAATGTACTCTGGTTTGAACAGAGAACATCAAATAATGAAGCAGATTGTGAATCTAGAGGAAATCATATTCATTGACTAAGAACAAATTTGACAAAGATTATTCTGATACATTCAAAATTAAAGTAAATCATGTGGAAAACAGATGGATTTGTCACCATTTCTCGGAAACTACCCTTATCAATGGATTGGCAAGGAGCAGAATCTGCTTGAAAATATAAATCAGAAGTATGCAATTTCGCAACAGCAGAGAATGGATTCATACGTTCAGAAGCAAAAGTTAAGAATATAATCTTTTACTAGAAAACACATAGAAGATTAGGAATAATGAGACCATAAATCATACAAAATTGAAAAGGTCGGAGCTGCAGACAAAACTAGGCTTGCAATCAAATGAAGCTAATTTTCAAAGTTGGATTGCAGACATTTTCTTCACAAGCTTCAATGATAGTAAACCTCAAGGATTACAAAAAACAGGTCCATTAGTTCGAATTAGAACCCAAGGAACTGGATCTAAATAACAAAACCGAATAAAACAAGAAATTGAACTTTCACCAGGCAAAGACCAACAAAAGAACCCAAATCCACACTACCCATAACAGCAATAACCATTTTTATTTCCTGGCAAAGCCATTACAAACTACTAAAGTGCTGAAATAGCAAAGAACTAGTAAAAAAACTCAGATTTCTATCAAACCCAACTAAAATCAAGGAACCAACTTGGAAATCTCAGCAGAGCATAAGTTGGCATTGTTGCATAAACTCAAACGAGAATAGAACAGAACAAAAGCTACTCAGGATTTCGCAGGCATTCAACTCAAAACTTAAAAAAATAAAAAAAGAGAAGACAATCACATCTTGATAGCGACGGCGGGATCCTGTAAATGTTGCTGTTAACCGAGTCCAGAACCAGAAGCTCCCCAGTGGGCGACACCTCCAAGGAGTATGGTTCAATGCCAAGCTTGCTCCCATCAAAAACAGTCTCCACGGTGTAGCCACTCTCGAATCTCATCATCGGGCGGCCGGAGATAGCTGGGAAAAATGCAAAACAAACCCGAATCAGACCAAACCCCGTCTTCAGCAACAAAGTTTGGTGGAACGTGGGAGAGACCAACCTGCTCTGGTGGTGGATTTCAGTGACCAAGCCCATTTCAGAAAGGCAGAAAGCGCATTGGAGAATAACCCACTTACCATTCCTACAAAGTGAACAAGATTTGATACAGCAGAAGTTGAAAGACCAAAACCCAAATCAAAAACACCAAAACACTCACTGGATGGGGATGTTGTTGCAGCAGCTGCAACAGAGGAAGAAGAAGAAGACCCATCAGACAAAACCAACAAGACAATCAGAAAGCTAGCAAGCCAGCAGTGCTTTCTCTCCATCTCCTCTTCCCCACCAAAACCTGCACTCAAGAACATAATGCAGCTCTCTCAGGATGCTCCAGTGCTTATTTTGAGGAGAAAGAGAAGAACGCATTTCATATCTCTCACCTCAGTGCCTGATTTGGCCCATCAGCACCTCTGGACCTCTCTTACCACTGGCTTCACTATCCGCTTGTTATTGTTACACTTCCTTCATCTTACCCTTTCCTTTCACTTTCCTATAAACCACTGCCATGGACCACCCCCACAATGCAACAAGGCAGATGTGACAGAGACAAAAGCGAGGTGGGAGTTGTGTGCTTCTCCTGCTGTTATTGCTTACTCATACACCACACCCAAGAAAAAACTATGTCCCAAATTCCACTCTCTCTCTCTCTCTCTCTCTCTCTGTGTCCCTCCCTCCCTCTCTCTCTCTACTTAGATGTCTGCTGAACTTTGGAAGCAAGGGAAATATGACATGGTGCCATGGGGGTGGTGGAATGTTGGCAGTGTGTAATTTGTTGTGTGTGAGGGCAAAAAAAAAAAAAAAATTTACATCACGCATTCATTCATTGCCATGATGCTGAATAATAACTCTTTTTGCCTTTTTCTTTAATTCTCTCTTTTTATTTTCTCTTGCTCCAATTTTGGATCTGTACTACTTTTCTGATTCTACAAAAAACAAACAGAAGAAGGAAATGGAAAAGTTGAAATTGTTTTTTGCATTTACCATCCTATCCTGTGGTTTGTATCATGTATCAGCCTGCTGGTCGATGAAGTAAAGGGAAATTAATCCTAGACTTTAGGATTTGCATAATTAATTATTTTTGGATTATGGGTGATTAGAAACAAGAACCAAGATTCTATTTAGGGTCTGTTTGAATAAGACCAGAATACAATTGATCATAATATAATGGACCCTGTACGGGTTGTTAAACAAATGTAAGAATTAACTCAATTTAAACTTAGGTAACGATGTAACATTTTAGAAGTTTCAGCGTAATACTCAAATCGCAAACTAGTATAATTTGGCATAATTATGATTATTCACTGATATTACTTTACTTTTGAACTTGACTGGGTTTTTTTTTGCAAACGGTAATTGATATATATTACACTCAAACACTTGACTATGATAAACCACCGTCAAGTGATGTAATATATATGATGTCCGTGGGAGTCAAACTCCCAATCTCTCGTACAACTACAAAGAGACTTCACCACTAGATCAAGTGACTGCAGACCGAACTTGACTGAGTTGCACATGACATACGTGACATTTTTTAACGCAATAAAAACTTAGTTTATGCGTAATAACTCAATAATTATGATCATTCACTGATATTACTAACGCAGCTTAGGTGACAAGTGAGGCTACCCTTATATTTATTGGAAAACCATTTGTGTACACGTACAGATGTAAAAAGGGTCAAATTGGACGATCGATTTGACGACAAGCAAGGATCAAGGCAAGCCACAGTGGCCAGGACATTAGCCTAACTCTAACCCTCCGTCCCTTGGTGGGCTAGGCCCTTTTCGTGTCATTTTGCTCTTTTAGGAAGGGTTGGGTTGAGTTAGGTCCTTAATTTTCAAGTCTTTTATATTGTATATTTTAGAAATTATTTAAAAAATAGACAAATTTTAAAAATTAAATAAAAATATTTTATTAATTTTCTCATAATTAAAATAAAAATAAAAAAGGAGAAAGTTTTTCAAATTATAACAAAATATAATTGCAAAATTAATAGATATTTATTCTATGTCTGTCGAAGAAGTCATATCATCTTTTTCTTCTGATTCGTCGTTCAACTTCAAATTTTGAATTCTATTTGTAGTACCATACTAATTTTTTAAACAAACTTAAATTTCCACTGATTTATCTGATAATTTACATCTTCCATTGTTTAATACTCTTTTACTTGTAGAAAAAGCAAACTCTGATATCACAGTAGATGTCGGAATTATTAGTAAATCTTTTGTTATATGTAAAACAATAGGATATCTATATGAGTTAGTAGACTATTAATTTAATACATCTAATTTAATATTTTCATCAAAACCAAAATCACATTCTAAATAAGTTTCTGATTCATTATTACTTGTTGATTTAGAATATTTATTATTCTTGTTTTTTATTCAACTTTACACTGCAAAATCGTCATCGTTATCTCTGATTATAGAAAGAGAGTGAGGAGCAATTATAAAACTACTTCTACAACCAAATTGATTAATATATTCATTAAACAATTTCTACATTTTTTTTAAACTTTAGAATTAAATTTGTTTACTTGGTTTATTTATATTAGTAAAAATTTCATCGATCATTATCATGCAAGTGACTGATCTATACTTATTATCACTAAACAACACCACATTGGAGGTTCATTCCAATAAGAATTATATTTTTGTTTCATTATTGCGATAATATGTTGAAAACATGGGACATCTCTATATGATGCAAAAACAATAGTGATTTTAAAAAAATTGGGTACAAGACAAGAACTAGTAGAATAATATTGTCTAGACAAGTCCTTAATAGTAGTATAAAAAGGTTCTAAAAAATTATAAATTATAATACAACTATTCCAATCATTATCATTTAAAAAATCATTTGATTTTACATTATAATACATTGTAATGAAGTTACTATAAGATAAATACAAACTTAACATATAATATGATGAATTTCATCTACGTTGAATAACTATTTCAAATTCCCTGGATTTGACACCATTTTTTACACATATTTGTCTAAATTTTTTGAAATCTTTTAGGTGATATTTAAATATATAAAATAAATAATCTAATATTTTCTACAAATGGTCTAATACAATATTACATTCTTGTACAATTAAATTGAGAATATGATGACTAAATCTACAATGAAATAAATCATCATTTAGCATAGGTTTTAAATTTCTTCTTAAAATTTCTATTGCAACATTATTATTAGTAACACTAATAAAAGAAATTGTATTTATTTTATTATTTATTTAAAAATCCTTAGCAATTGTTTCTATAACATTTGCAATAGCTTTACCAATATATGGATGATCAAATATTTTACACAAATAAGGAAAATTATTTGGACTCGTCCAAACATCAGATGTTAATGATATTTTACATAATAAATTTAAAAACATTTGAATTAAAATATCCTTATTTTGTGTAATTTTTTTGTGTACTATATTTTTAGTTGCATGTATTCCTAGAATGATTTTTAAATTGTAGATTTATATATGTTTGCATACAAATAGCACAATTTTTAATTTCAGAAAATATAAAAGGTTATTCATCTTGAATTATAATTTATGTTAATTCATGTTTAGTTTCTTACCTACAATACTTCCAATCAATCACACCACTAGATACTACTTGCAGTTGACCTTGTTTTAAATCTATTTTTTCTTGTAATAGATTTTTTTTTACAATTTAAAAGATGCTTATTTAGATATCCATTAACCCCCTCCTCCTTTTTACAAGTAAAGTCTTTACCATAATAATTATAATAACATTGTCATCATTAGTTGGGTCTGGAGTTAAATCTTTATAACAATGAGTTGTTCTTCTTTTAACATTTGAGTGGCTATAGATTAAGTTTGTGAACCTAGATTTCCTATGGAATATTGGGTTGAAATATCTGAGTTTTATGAACTAGTCATTTTAACTAATTAAAATAATAAAAAATATGAGGGTAAAGAAGTAGAGAAATTTGTAGTAATAAAAATAGAACAGCGAAGTGATGAAAGTGAAAGTTTAGATCAATGTAGTGGTAGAAGCGAAATGGTGGAACGATGGAAGCGAAACAGTAGACCGATGAACGCGGAGGTCCTGAATACTGAAGTAGTGGAGGCGGAATGGTGAAGCAATGGATTGGAATCGTAGACGTCGAAATGGAAGTATAGCACTAGTAATATGTAGAGAATGTAGAGAAAAGTTGAGAATATAGATGATAGAGTTAAGAAGTTATGAAGAAATGAAATAGAATGGGAAGGTATTTATAGGAAAAGAAGAAAAAAAAATTGAAAACAACCATTGACAATAACTGAAAATTTTCCAACCTTGAGTTGGCAACGGTTGAAATTTCCAACAATCGGGTTGAGGCCCGAGCCAAGCTAGGTCATTTGTGCTCGACACCGCAACCCAACTCATCCTGACTGGAAAGGAGGGCATGTCGACCCAACCTAGGTTGCTAATGGGTTGGGCTGAGTCTAGGCCCTTTTTGGGCAAGGTCCGATGGCCCATGGGCCGCCTAACCCTTTTTATATATCTATGTTCACAAAATCTTACATGAAATCCTATACATCCTATTTGGTAGCTCACATGGCATTTCCACATCAATGGCTTTCACAAGTATCTTTCATTTTTTATTTCTGAAAAGATAGATACAACTACAGTACAGTCTACGATGAAAGTCGTACCATATTGCAACATTTTATCACATAGGAAAGAGAAAAAAAAAATTAAAATAATGGAGGAAAATTTAAATTTCATGTAAGAGAAACATCAAAACTCTTTACCTTTTATTTTCTTCTCATTCTTCAACAGATTTCTTCTCTTCTTTCTCTTCCTCCTTCTCATTTCATATACTGATTTCGTTTATGATGTTTTAAAGATTGATTTTTTTGAAGAGTTGTTTATTGTTGAACTCCCATGATGTTAAAATATTATTGTTTTATAAATCTCCACTAAAGCTCTTCTATAACAAAGATCTAGCAAAAAAGCTTCATCGAAGTCTCTTTTTCAAGAGATTTATGTATTAAAAAATACATGTCTAACTTTTTTTTTGTTTTTTAAGTATTATGTTGTTTGTATTCTTATATCATATCATTTTATATTAATTCAAATATCACTTCATCAATATTACAACTCTTTAAAAAATAAATCTATCTAAAACATTGTAGACGAAATCTACATATGAAATAACAAGGAAGAAGAGGAAGAAGAAAAGAAATGTGTAGAAAAATTCGAAGAAAATAAAAGATAAAGAATTTTGATGTTTTTCCCACACGAAATTTAAATTTTCCTCCACTTTTTTAAAAATTTTCCCCATTTTCATGTGCTGAAATGGCGCTACAGTATTATACGAATTTCACTTTAGACGGTATTGCATTTCACTTTAAAATACAGGTGGTAGTGGAAGCCGTTGACGTAGAGATGTTATGTGGACTGTCACGTAGGATGTGTAGGATTTCAAATAAGATTTCACGAACATAAGTCGTTTTCCTTATACCTATTCAAAGCCTAATTCTACTAATAAAATAAAAGTTAAAAAACCATAGGAGGAGATGTAAGCCCCCAAATATAACTAAAGAAGAACCTCCTAAATCGGCCACACTAGGAAATTGAAGCATATGTTCATACGCTTAGAATTCCATTAAAATAACTGAATGTCTTATAATGGTATTGAAATTTCAATTTTGTCGAGCTAGGAGGTCATGATTTTGTAAAAATAAAGCCATATATGTTCTATCTTAAACTAGTCAAAAAGATTAATTAAGGTTAAATTCTATCGCATTGCCACAGAAAATTTCAATGGCAGTCCAAACCATGCACGCCCCATGTTGTCATCCCAGGTTGTGTTTTGTAAGCACGTATCATGATATTGCATGCCCATGTGCCAACTTGTATCGTTAGAACAAAAGATGTCGATACTTGAACAAAGAAGCATTAATGCTCATGATCGTAATTTCGATCCCCATCAAAAAACGTAACTAAGGCCTACGGGGCACCCATCGATATGAAGTCCTTGAGAGTGTTATGCAGCCTTCTCCCCACATGAGGGGTGTGGTTGGTTTACATTATACATAGGATGTTCATACAATGTGAATGAAGTTTTACGTACGTACCGAAAAGAAATGTCAAACACATACAAATCTGCAGGTGGTCTTCCCAAGTAATTACATGGTCAAGGGGTACGCACAACACCATCTATAATATATGTTTTTCCTGATTAGCACAGGTTCCAAGAAGTCTGTTCTATTATGAGTTTTTTTGTTCCCACCTAACCTTGCCTCTTCTTTTGATACAGCATACAGCTTTGAAGGTAGACAAGCTTCATACTTAATCCCCACGTCTTCCTCAGGCACCCACTGTATACTACTGCCTTTTGATAATTCTGTCTCCGCTATTTTATGCTGTGGGATAGAAAAGAACAATAACGCCACTTCTCTAACTTTATGGCTGTCAGCTTCCTAAACTGATTGTACAAGGTTACCGCAGAAGTAAATGTAAACTGTCTCTAATGTATCCTCAAATTCATCAACGGCGCAAAAGTCAAGGATTGCAACATCTCATGCACCATCATATGAGAAGGTTAATTTGAGAAGTACTACTGGTAGAATCATCACTCGATAAACACAATCAACTTCTGCATTCTAGTCTGCATCATCATATGCCATCATATATATTTCCCTAGACCCTAGTAGAATCATGCGTGCTCTCAGATGTAAGATCTTTGCGGTGGAAATAAGTCCCATCAGTGGTTTCAGTTTTGATGTCAACAGAAGTTCATGTAGTGTTCGCCCTCTTAAATGAGTAATTAAGGTGGGGTTGATTGAATATCAAGTCAAGGTCATCAGGAAGCTCAAGAAGATTCTTAAAGGTTTGCAGTTGGTCCAAGCTGCTCCGGGTACACAAACATCAAATCCAAACAGCTGAACAAGATCTGTAAATATAACTAGAAATTCTACATCTCTTTTACTCTTCCCTTAGTAATTCCAATGGAGTATGAGGATACCATATTCTATTGTTCTATTTTGATGACAATGGTGAAGGAAAAGGGGAAAGCGTAAAAAAGAGAGGAGAACAGAAGACAAAGCGATTTTCTCCCCATGTTGTGCAAGATTTACAAGAGAAACTATATTTTATCTTGGTTGGTTATTGCTCAGAATGAGGGAAACAAATAAAATTATTGATATAATAACTCGCATTAGCGGGGATCCTCATGCCCTCTAGTTGTATTTCACAACAAAAAAAAAAAAAAGAAGAAGAAGGAAATATTACTCTCTAGTTTGGAAGAGAAAATAATGCTTATTTCTCTCTCTCTCTCTTCTAAACTAAAATGCTTAAACAAGAACAAGATTCTTTCTCTCCACCCGTTCCTTTTTTCACTGTATTTCTCCTAATGTAATAGGAGTCTGAGGATGCATGCTTCAGAATAATCTTTGCTCTTGCTTAATATCATAATTTCCGTATCTCTGATTTTGTCAATCTCATTCCTTATGTCAAGTTACAAACTGGCATTTCATTAAGTTGATTTAAGTGTTTCTTTTCTAAGAAGATTTGTTCCAATACAGGTCTTTCCTTAGAAAATGACATCCATAATGCCAACTTTGTCTTGTTTGGTTTTGTATATGATGTTGATAATTAAAGCGCAAAAGTGCATTAACCCTTGAGGAATAGCACATGTTCCCACAGTTGCTCTTTAAACAGTACTTGGTGTGAGAACATGACTGCAGTGCAAATAGTGCGAGTGAACTTTCCTTGTTAATTGATTTTCTGTCAAGTTCTTTATCAGTAAATGTGTGAAAAGATTCCCCACATTGGGGTGTCCTTGTTTTGTTTGTTCTGTTCACATCATCGTCACATGTAGAGGAATGACATCCATTTGCTTTACCTTCTTTTCAAGTTCATGCTCCCTTTTGCAACCGTCATCATGGACTGCTTGGTGTATGGATTCTTGCATGCACTCATGGCATATTGTACTCTAGTGATATAATATAAAATTCTATAGATAGATTCGTGGGGGTTTTATCTCTTTACTTGTGCTTTTTCCTTTTCAAAGAAGCTACCACATACATAGGATCCAAAGTTCCAAACCCATTTCTTTCTCCAGGGAAAAGTTTACACCAGGACCACCCAATCATGGTCAAGGAAATCTTTAGGGATCTAGCCATATAAGGATTTACTCATATTGGATGAATAGAGACAACTTCTTTGGAAAGAAGAAAAATCAAAAATCCATGTATGGCATGTATCCAATTGGTGAAAAAGAATAGTTACATGCATGGATCAAGTTACTTGTTGATTGGATCTCATATTTTCCTTCAGAGACACAGAGATGATGCATTAGGAATTATCCATGTCTGAGGGGCAGGGCTATCAATATGAGGGGCCGAAGTACTGGGCCTAGACTTGGTAATCCTATAGGATCCCATCATGACTCCCAACTTACAAGAACAGGATGGACGGAAACAAAAATGTAGTTTTGATATGCTAAAATCAACATCTTTCTCACCATTGTTGCTGATTGGTTTCATATAGTTTGGATTTGAGACCCTTCACTTGGTTCAATATAGCCGACTTGCTCCAATTCACTAGGAGAGGAAAATTGTACACAGCTACTGGTGGGGAAATGGGTTTTTGGTTTGGGTCATGGCTAGGATTTGAATACCAACAACAGTGTCTCGTTTGAACAGACTGCAAGAAAAAGTAAAATTCTTGTTTGGAGGAAAATACTTGCTAGCAAATGAACACGAGCCTATAACCTCGGATAAGCATAACATGGCTCCGGAGAGCTTATATTGCAATCACCTTCTATGAGCATAGGCTACAAGGCAGTTACTCAATTATAGTCTATCAAGTCCATGAACAGATTGCAAATAGTCATATGATTATTATGCATTTGCCAAAACTATTTCTATCGAGCATATTATAAGCATGACAAGAAAGAAATATAATCTATCAATTTTAGATATAATATACAAAAGCACGAAAGATAAGCGAATACTCAAGCTATTCATGTAACAGTAAACCACGTCACTTTCTCAAACCATAGTTTAAGTATGATTCTTATGAATTTAGTTAATTATGGATGATTATGGTCACTTGTATGACTCATAAGCCATAGACTATCGAAAAGTATCAACTAAAAATGAAAAAGGAGGGAGAAGAAGAAAAAAAAAATAACTAAATTGTATTCGTAAACTATGAGTTTGATTACAAAGATCGTCTAAGGTCAAAATGCCAGTTCTAGAGAAGAAGTATACTCAATGAAAGATGATCCAAAAGAGTGTCTACTCATCTTTTTATAATATGAGAATAAGGTCACATATCTAGAATATCTGTGTAGAGTTTTGTGTGAAAAAGAAAGAGAGATTATTCTATTAAAGAGAGAACATTACATATTTATAGAGATCTAAAGAATACCCCTAAATGGATATTCCTAAACGGATATCCAGTAATCTGCTAAGCTATATAAACTATAGAATTAATAATACTAATACTCCCCCTCAAGCTGGAGCATAAACATCAAATAAGCTCAGCTTGGTACACAAAGACATAAATGACCCACTACTCAAATCCTTGGTAAATATATCAGCAAGCTGCTCATAAGAATGAGTATGTGGGGTGGAGATCACCTCCTTCAACACCATATCTCAAACATAGTGGCAGTCGATCCTAATATGTTTGGTCATCTCGTGGAATGTGGGATTGTTAGTAATAAAAATGGCTGCTTGATTGTCACAGAACATTAGCATTGGGACCTCAGGTGACAAGCCGATCCGAGAGAGAAGAGATCTAACCCACACCATCTCCCATGCAGTCTGAGCCATAGCACTGTACTCAGTCTCAGCACTAGAACGTGACACCACGTTCTGTTTCTTGCTCCTCCATGTAACAAGATTGCCTCCCACATAGGTACAGAAACCAGAGGTGGACTTCCTATCTCCACGATCCCCTACATAGCCTGAATCTGAATATGCCACAACATTAATATGACAATTCTTTCAATAGATCAGACCTCTACTTGGAGATCCCTTTACATAAGAAAGGACTCGTAAAGCTCCTGCCCAATGTACCTTCCTCGGCTCATGTATAAACTGACTTAGCAAGCTAACCGCATAAGAAATATCTGGCCGAGTAACTGTAAGGTAGATAAGCTTGCCAATGAGTCTCCTATACTGGCCTGAATCATCCAGCAGCTCAGAATCAGTATCCCATAGTGGTGGTGACTGCTCAATAGGTGTACTCTCTGGTTTGCACCCTAGCTGTCATGTTTCCTGGAGAAGATCAAGAGCATACTTCCTCTGAGACAACACCATTTTGTTCTTTATGAAAACTCAATGCCAAGGAAATACCTTGGTTTCCCTAGATCCTTGATAGCAAAGTGAGTAGCTAGGAAACTCTTCACCTCTTTGATGCCTTCACAATCACTACGAGTCACTAAGATGTTATCTACATAGACCACCAAGAGTATACATCCCTGCTCAGATCTCCAGTAGAAAACTGAATGATCCACAGCACATTCTTTGAATCCAGCCTTCAGTATTACTTGACAGAACTTCTCAAACCATGCCCTATGACTCTGCTTAAGGCCATAGATTGCCTTTTTGAGCTTACAGACTTTGTTCTCCCTTTGAGCAATATATCCTGGAGGTTGCTCTATAAGGACAGTCTCTGTAAGATCACCATATAAGAAGGCGTTTTTGACATCAAGTTGACATAACTCATAGGAATGGTTGATTGCCACAGAGAGAACAATTCTGATAGAGTTGAGGCGAGCAATAGGGGAGAAGGTCTGATCATAGTCAACGCCATAAGTCTGTGTGAACCCTCTTGCAACCAATCTTGCTTTGTATCTATCAACCGTGCCATCTGTTTGTATTTGATAGTGTAGACCCAGCGACAGGTGACTATGTGAGCTCCCACAGGTTGGGTCACTAATTCCCAAGTGCCACGGGCTGCCAGTGTAGCTACCTCTTCATCCATTGTTGTCTTCCAATGTGGAAGTAAAAGTGCTTCCGGTGGTTCTTGGGAATAGACTCAGTACAAAGAGACAAGGCAAAGGCACGGAATTGTGGATGTAAAGAATCATAGGTAACAAAACTTGATATGGGATGAACTGTAGAGGAGCGACTACCTTTCCTTAATGTAATTGGCAAATGGAGGTCACTTGGGGATGGATCTGCATCAGAAGATGAGGATGGCTCTGCCGTTGGTGGAGCTGGTTGTCTCTAGCGGCGCTGATATACCTTCAAGGGTGGGGGAGGTGATGTTGGAACCAAAAGAACAATAGTTGGTATAGGGACAGACTCAAAAACTGGCTCTCCCTCAACACAAGAATCACCATAGTATGCCAAAGATTCAAAGAAGGTGACATCAGTTGACACAAAATACCTACCTGAGGATGGATGGAAACAATGATAACCCCACTGAGTTCTTGAGTAACCCACAAAGTGTAACATCTGTGCCTGGAATTTTCCATTTTATTTAAACCATGGATTTCTTGTGATTATTGAATATGGTTTATTAATGGTTAATTCAGTTTGAGTTGTTTGGTTGTGGTTCTTCCTTGTGTGTTGTGCCCTTGGTTTCTCCCCTGTG
>JAMKQA010056762.1:0-13221 GCA_024699735.1 Posidonia australis | reverse complement strand
TATAAGTTGGCAAGATCCACATACATATGCATCAAGGAACTCATTCACAATCACATCCACATTTTTCCACATTTATCATGCATTTACTATGATTTATGCACACAAAAATCACATGAAACCCATAACAGGGCAAAGGGATGGGAGGAGATCGCGTACCTTGTGCAGGCAACCAGCGACCTTACCCCACCTCCGGCAAGCCTCCACGAGCTCCGGCGGGACATCTGGATGGCTCGACAGCTCCTCCCACGGTCGCACGTGCTTCAGCCCTCTTTCTCTTCCCTTCTTCTCCGCCGCGCAGCACGCCACTACCTCCGCACTGCCATGGCCTCCCCCTCTTATCCCCCTCCCTTCCCACGAGACGCCGGCCACCCATCCTATCGGACGAGATGGGGAGGCACGGGCTGCTACTGCTGCATCACGGGAGGAGAGGAAGAAGAAGAAGAAGACAGGGGGGTGGTGGTGGTGGGGGAAGGGCTCGCGTGAGGGAGAAGAAAAAAAAAGGAAAGAAAAGAAAAAGAAATGGCACGCAAACCGAGACAGCTGTGCATCCTCCAACCGGACTCCAAATTGGTCCCAGATTGCAACCAGATGCACAAAAAACCACCCACAACCACACACAACCAAGAAACAACAGGTTATCCATTAATAAACAATTAAGCACAAAATCACAAATAATACATGGTTTATTAAATACAAATGGATAACCGGGCCCAGATGTTACAAAAGAAGATTAGTTTGGGTCGTGAACATGGTAGATTGTACCTTTTTATTCATGATAATGTTCAAAGAGGGCTCATCTCATCCACCACTTTTACTCTAGTTTATGGTACTTTTTTCTTGGTCATCTATCACTTCGAAAGCTTTAACAAGCTTCTAGGTCTGTGTCATGTGTCTTTTGTGTTGGGTCATAAGTACTATATTGTGTTTACTAATGAGTTTTTTAGGGTCTCTTAGGTGTATTTGCTTAAAGACAGAGCTCATGTGCTTATTGTTATTCAAATTTTTTTTGTTGAAATAAAAACCTTATTTTTTGTTTCTACATGATTGTTTCGAGCTGATAATGTTATGGAAGTTGTCTTTGTTAATTTTTGTGCTTTCTTGGAAATTTTGCATTAAACATCTTGTCTCTACACTTATCAACAAAATGACATTGCTGAAAGGAAACTAAGATATATCCTTGATGTCACTTGTTCTTATGCAACAAATGAAAGTTCCTAAATTACTTTGATCTGATGCGGTTTTAATTGCCTCCTATCTCATTAATAAAATGCCCTCAGCTGTATTTCATAGTGATATACCCTTTTGGAGGTTGAGTCTTGATCTTCTTCTTTTTTTCACTTACCTCCTAAAGTCTTTGGTTATTTTGTTTTATTTAAGATTTATCTCTTGGCCTATATAAATTATCCCTTCATTCTATTAAGTGTGTCCAAGACTTAGAAGGAATATCAATGCTATAATCCGACTATTAGGCGATATTTCACTTTTGTTGATATCATCTTTTTTGACTCTACACTTTATTTTACCTCTACTTCTCTTACGGATGTCCAAGTTACTGTTCCTCTTTCCACTTTTGTTGAGAGTTTTATCGTTGAGGATCCTTCTAGTTCTTCCATAGCTCCTACTTGTCCTTTGTAGGTATACACTTTTCGCCCTTGGGAATGGCTACTAGTTCAAACTCAAGCCAAGGCTACTTTTATGCCAATAGATCCATGTTCTTTAGACCTTTGTCTTTATATTGCTTACCGTAAGGATAAATGATTTGTCATTTCTCATCCTATTTCATATTTTGTTTCATATGATTGTCTTCACCTTGTATTTCGTCAATTTGTTCCTTTGAGTCTATTCCTGTAACGCCTCGATCCTACGTACGCTACCAAGATTACAATATCATAAGTAAAATTACATTAATTACAACAATAATTAAATAACTATAACTAAGGTTCACCTTTAGGAGACGATGTGCGGTTAGAAACTCCTACTTTGACACCAAAACTTGACTGCACTCGACTTACATTTGAAAACCAACCAAAGCACGCGTAAGTGACATCTAAGTCACCCAGTATGCACCTCAAACACACACAGCAAAATCCGACAAAACTACTAAAACATAGCTTTTAATTCATAAAACTTGGTTTTTGTTTGAAAATCCATTTTAAAACATCATCCCCCGTTTTTTCCTTTGAAATCACATGGGAATCTATTCCCAAGATTATACTCTTTTCAAAACTCACATTTCCTTTTCTTTTTAAAACATTTGAAAATTTGTTTTCAAAACCATAGTCTTTTCCAAAACACATCTTTCTATTCAATGCTTGGGATTTCTTCCCAAAACCAAAATCATTTTCAAAACTCCTATCTCTTTTCTTTATACATTTTTAAAACCATTCTCATTTCTCGAGAAAAACCACATTCTCGACTAGGTCTAGCCTAAAATACAATGCCTCATAGGGTTCAAAACCAAAATCACAAACACTAGTTGGTAACTGATTAAATCACAATTCTTATTTAATTCTAGATTTTAGGACCAATCACTAGTCTAATCCTAGCCAAACCATATCTTTCTATTTTCACAAATCCAACACTTTTCTTATTCATTTCCACTTTTCTTTATTAATGTTACATTGATCTGGAGTAATCAAGCACATAAGTAGTAGGTGAGGACACCATTTCCCCTACCTCCTTGCACTACCGTGGTGAAGTTCCAATGTGGGAGGACATCGCCCCGGCCCACAGGCCTCAATTTCTTTTCAAATGCACGGGGATACATCTTTATCTGACATCCCATTGGTGACTCGAACACCCAGGTTCACATACTAAGGCTCAGCTTACACCATCGGTGACCTAGACACCTAGGTATCATATTTCTTGGCCCAACCTACACCGTCTCAAACTTGACAACCACAATCGTATCTGGTAATTGATATCTTATCAATTTGTCGACACCAACTCTCATGATTCTACAACACATTATTAGTATTCATTTTCAAAACTCTTCTATTTTCCTTTCAAAACTACTTCCATTTCATTCTTTTCGTTGCAGGAATCCATCAATGCAACACATGATCCTCTACTGGGGTTCCAACTCAATTCATGAAAAATCATACTTTAAAATCATAAATTGGGTCAAAATTACATAAAACCACACATTAATCACTTTTATTCATTCTTATGGTGTCAAACCCCAAATCATTTCCCAAATTTACTTAATTGGGTTTCATATTCCTTCATGACATTTACATAGGGAAGACAACCTAAACACATGCTCATTACTGTTTAAAACCACTAAATCTCTATTTTTCTATTCACATTAATATATCAGGGCTAGGGCAAAATCGATAGACAGAAAATCAGGTTTGGTATACCGAAAATTCCTGGTTCGGTATACCGAACATTTTCGGTATACTGAAACTCTTTATTTTGGTCGATCGAGTGATTTCAGTCTACAGAAATCATGTATTTTGACTTAATATGATAGGAATTCGGTATGCTGAATCCAATTCAACATGTCGAATTGCCCGTGTCCAGAACACCTCCCTTGTTTCGGCCTACACATTTCGTCAGAAATGGAGACCTTCGGTGGACCCCTCAAACATGTATCATAAATCATGGATAAATCATGTGGTGTAGACCCTTCAGTCTACTTCAAAATCCCTCAAATCATTCACGAATCTATTCATTATGCAAGCCATACGAAAATCATGAAGGCATGGAGCTCATTTTGAAACAATGTAGCATGCATACTAAAAACTTGCATAATTCCACAAAAATTCATCCTAACTTCATGGTCTCTACACAAACAGATCATACATCTCATTCCACACCTATTTATCATTTCCCCATGATTTATCATATTTTATACATAATTATCATACATTCTTTTCATTAAGCTAACAAGGTGGAATGGAAGGAGAAGAAGGGGTTGTGTACCTCAAATGGTACTTCGGCGACCTCCCTGCACTCCGACGCAACCCTAATGACCCATGGCGGCGGTGCACACAGCTCAACTCTTCCTCCTCTCCCTTAGGCTCACACATGTTCCTCCTCTCCTTCTTTCTCTTGCATCGTGTCGGCCTGCCATCGTATTGAAAGGGGACAGGGAGACATGGGCTACCGTCTTGTGGTGGCACGGGTCGAGGAAGAAGAAGAAGAAGATGGAGATGGGGATGGAGGCTCGTGAGGGAAAAGAGAGAAAAAAGAAAGGAAGAAAAGAGAAAAGGACAGACACACAAACTGAGGTAACTGTGCATATTCAAATCGGACTCTACATTGGTACTATAACACAAACAGATGCACAGAAAGGCAACCAACTCCCCACATTCACAAGAAATAATAGATTATCCATTAATAAATTATTTAAATAATATAACAATTAATTACATGGTTTACAATTAAAATGGATAATCAGGCCTAAATGTCACATCCTACCCCTTTAAAAGAATTTCGTTCTCGAAATTCAGCTCTAGTAAAACAAGTTGGGGTACTGTCTCTGGATATCCACTTCGCGCTCCTAGGTAGCCTCTACTGTACCATGGTGTTACTACTGAACTAACACCAATGGAATTACTTTATTCCTGAGGACTTACTCTTTCCTGTCTAGTATCTGAACTACATTCTCCACTATAGACAGGTCCTCCCACAACTCCTCTGGTTGCATTGGTATCACCTGGGATGCATCAGTCAAACACTTCCTCAACATAGATACATGAAAGGTGTTGTGTACACTATCCAACTTTGGAGGTACGTAGATCTAGTCTATATGCCACTTGACCAACCCTCTTTGTAATCTTGTACGGTCCGTTGTATCTTAAGTTCAATTTGCCTCTCTTTCCGAACCACATCACACCCTTGGTTAGTGACACCTTTAGGAAAATGAAGTCTCCTACCTCGAATTTAAGAGGTCTTCGCCTCCTATCTGCAAAGCTTTTCTGCCAACTCTAGGCAGACAACAACCTCTTCCTGATTAGATCCACCTTGCTCTCATACTGTTGTACGATCTCGGGCTCAACTAACTGTCTCTCACCTACCTCGCTCTAGCAAGTAGGTGTCCTACAGGGTCTACCATATAATGCCATATGACACCATATCAATAATGATGTGGTAACTGTTGTTATATGCAAACTCAATCAGAGGTAAGTGATCCTCCCTGCTACTACCAAAGTCCAAAGAGCAGGCCCTTAGCATGTCCTCTAGTGTCTGGATGGTCCTCTCTGTCTAGCCATCCATCTGGGAGTGAAAGGCGGCACTAAAGTTCACCATTGTGCCAAATGCCTCCTGTAGAGCTCCTCAGAACCTTGATGTAAACCTTGTGTCTCTGTCAGACACAATGGATACTAGGACACCATGTAATCTCACAATCTCAACCACATACAACTCTGTCAGCTTTGCCAAAGGAAGATTCACCCTCATTGGCAAGAAATGTGTCGATTTTGTAAAGCTATCCACTATCACCCAAACTGTATCATTCTTTCTTCGAGTTTGTGGCAACTCCATCACAAAATCCATCGACACATTTTTCCATTTCCGTATTGGAACATCTAGAGGCTGCAAAGTCTCTTCGGGCTTCTAGTGCTCTATTTCCACCATCTGGCAGGTTGCATACTTGCCACATACTCAGCAATCTCCCTGTTCATACCAGTCCACTAGAAATTCCTCTTTAGGTCTTCATACATCTTAGTGCTTCCTAGATTGATAGTATATCTGGAGCAGTGAGCTTCATCCAGTAGACAGTTCTTGATTTCCTCTATTTGAGGCACATATAATCTCATATTGTACCACAACCCACTGTCAACCCTGATTGAAAAGTGAGGGCATTACCAACTTCCAGCTTCCTCTAGATGTCTAACACAAAAGAATCATATTGCTGAGCTATGACAATAGTGTCGATCATCCTTAGGTGAAAAGACAAATTGGCCAACACCACTCTAGCAACTCCCTGAGTCTGTCTTTGAGGCTTACACTCCACTAGTCCCTCTAACAATTTCCATTCATGAATCATCGGCTAGCCATAGCATGAGTGCATCTGCAACCACATTTGCTTTCCCTAGGTGGTATGACAAACTGAAATCATAATCCTTGATGTAAT
Organism: Posidonia australis; assembly: GCA_024699735.1. Lineage (NCBI taxonomy): Eukaryota > Viridiplantae > Streptophyta > Magnoliopsida > Alismatales > Posidoniaceae > Posidonia > Posidonia australis. The sequence continues at coordinate 7,139 of JAMKQA010056762.1, read as the reverse complement.
CTACCCAGCGCCTCTATCTCAGGTTCAAATCCTTTTTAGTAAAAATGTACTTCAAACTCTTATGATTTGTGTACACCTCAAACTGCTCATCATATAAATACTACCTCCAAATCTTCAAGGTGAACACAACAGCTGCCATCTCTAAATCATGGGTGGGATAATTCTTCTCATGATTTTTCAACTGGCATGAGGCATACGCCACCACTCTATCATGCTGCATCAGTACACACCCCAAACCGGTCCCACATGCGTCACTGTAGACTGTGAAACTACCACTCCCTGAAGGCAAAGTCAAAACTAGGGCTGACACTAGACGAGCCTTCAATTCATTGAAGCTCTCCTCGCATTGCCAATCCTAGGCAAAGTGTACTTCGTTCTTGGTCAATCTGGTCAACGGTGCAGCAATCTTGGAGAAGTCTTGGATAAATCTCCTATAATATCCTACTAGGTCAAGAAAACTTCTAATCTCAGTTACTATCTTCGGTCTGGCCTAACTGCTGATAGCCTCTACTTTGGTTGGATCTACCTTAATGCCTTCTCTTAAAATGATATGTCCAAGGAAGGACACCTCCTCCAACCAAAACTCGTACTTGGAGAACTTGGCATAAAGCTAATGCTGTTTCAACGTCTCCGGTATTGTCCTTAAATGCCTCTAGTGGGTCTAAACATTCGAGGAATACACCAGGACGTCATCCACAAAAATGACCACAAATTGATCTAAATAGGGCATAAACACCCTATTCATTAGGTTCATAAAAGCAGTCGGAGCATTCCTCAACCCGAATGACGTAACCAAAAACTCAAAATGTCCATAATGGGTGCAAAAGACTGTCTTATGCACATCTAGCTCACTAATCCTCAACTGATGGTATCTAGATCTCAAGTCTATCTTGGAAAACACCGATACTCCCTACAACTGGTCGAACAAATCATCGATGCTGGGCAGTGGATACTTGTTCTTTACAGTGATTTGGTTCAACATCCAGTAGTCTATACAAAGCCAAAGTGAACCATCCTTCTTCTTAACAAATAGAACCGGTGCTCCCCAAGGTGAAACACTGGGACGAATGAATCCCTTGTCCATGAGTTCCTACAACTGATTCTGGAGCTCCCTTAATTCAGCGGGTGCCATCCTGTATGGAGCCTTGGAAATAAGACTTGATCTCGACACCAAATCAATCACAAACTCCACTTCCCTGTGCAGTGGCATACTAGGCAATTCTTTTGGAAAAACATCAATATATTCCCGTACTACCGGCAAGTCTTGAATCTCAATCACAGGCGAAGTAGAAATTGTCACACAGGCCAAATAGATCACACTGCCTCTTGCAAAATGATGATAGACCTTGATAGCAGAAATCACTTTTCTAAGCTCACTCGGTCTGGTGCCTTATACCACACACCAGCCTTGGCTTAGACAATCTGCCAGAACTCTTCTCTTGGCACAATCTATCACGACTGAATGCTGTGCTAGCCAGTTTATTCCTAGGATAACATCATAATCCTATATGTCCATCAGAATCAAACTGGCTTGAAAATTCCTATCCCCTATCTAAATATCAACTGGTCTCAAATACCTCCACGCTAGACTGTATTCTCCCAATGGAGTGACTACATCCTGGTGGAATACTAATCTAGCTGGCTTGGTCTCGATCTTAGAAGTAAATGACTCGGAGACAAAAGAAAATGAACTCCTAGAGTCGAACAAGACTCGGGCCATCCGATCAGCCATAAGAAAAGATCTTATCATCAACACACTATAACCATAATCATAATAAAGAATAGTGTCAATTACATATAGGATCTATTCTTACAGGATAGGATTCAACTCATATGGCCAAACTAATCCTCACCTTCCGCAACATTTCCTAATGGATTAGCATCTGGGGTAGTACTGGAGAACACTCTCCCCATGGTAGGCTGACGAGGTGCATCTCCCGCTGGCTTTGGTTGACTGGGACAGTTCTTCTGATAGTGCCTAGACTTCCCATAGTTGTAACATACTACACTGTCCAAGCTCCTCTGTCTGTGCCAACACCATGCAGCTATATGCCCCTTCTTACCATAGACGTGGCACGGTCCCACCTTTGGACCACTGCTGGATCCTGTATCACTAAAATCCACACTCTCTTCTCTACCAAATGTAGCTTGCACCTTCTGCTTCTTCCTAGAGCTACCAGAACTTGGCGATCCAATCACTAACGGTCGAGAAATGGATGGACGAGAGACAGAAGGTCGAGGATAGACTTCCTCTCCTTTTCCTTCTTAGGATACTCTTCCTAGAACAACCTATGATCATCCTCATAGCGGCTTGCAAGCTCAAAAGCATCTGCTAAGGTCTGGCATCTGAAGTCGTAGCTCTGGATCTCAACACAAGATTGAGTCCCTCCATAAATTTCTTGGCTCTGTTCCTCTCGGAAACCACAGTCTTAGAGAACTGCTCTAGCCAAAGGAAGGACGATTCATACTCAGCCACAATATGACTTCCCTACTTCAAGTTTTGGAATTCTCTGTCCAACTTATCCCTCTCGTGCTCAAGGAAAAACCTCTCATAGAATACTTCTCGGAACTCCTCCCAAGAGATCATTAGCAGGTCCACATTTGAGAATTTGGTGCGACGCACAGCTCTCCACCACTGATCCGCAACACCCTTCAGCTGAAATGCTGCGATCCGGACCCACTTCTCCATTAGACACTCGATCCCCTCTAGGATCTTCTCCACCTCTAGGAGCCAAGCCTCACACTCCTCTAGTGTGCCATTCCGAGCTGGTGGAACTATTTAACCCATGGGTCTTCCTTCGGCTCATCCCTATTGCTTCTATCGAAGGACTGGACGAAACCTCACATCATCTCTCTAAACACTCGTCTCATACCCCTCCATGCACTGCCCTCTTCTATCTCGGAGTCAGGCACTAGGGCCTTACCACGACTGCGGCCTTGATGAGACATCTTCCAGCCAGCACAACAAGAACACAACAACCAAAAATCAGGTGCACGACTCTCTATTGTGTAGTCCTAGGGAGCCACTAGATTGGACATTACCAAGCTAGTGCACTAGGTGTAACCTTAGCACTGATACCACTTTGTAACGCCCTGATTTCGAGCATGCTACCAAGATCACAATATCATAAGCAAAATTACACTAATTACAACAATAATTAAATAACTGTAACTAAGGTTCACCTCCAGGAAACGATGTGTAGCTAGAAGCTCCTACTCTAGTGCCAGAACTCAACTACACTTGACCTGTACCTAAAAACCAACCAAAGCACGTGTGAGTGACATCTAAGTCACCCAGTACGTGCCCCAAACACACACACACAGCAAAATCTGGCAAAACTACTAAAACATAGCTTTTAATTCATAAAACTTAGTTTTCTTTTGAAAATCCATTTTAAAACATTATTCCCCTTTTTTTTCCTTTAAAATCACATGGGAATCTATTTCCAAGACTATACTCTTTTCAAAACTCACATTTCCTTTTCTTTTTAAAACATTTGGAATTTTGTTTCCAAAACCATAGTCTTTCCCAAAACTCATCTTTCTTTTCAATGCTTGGGATTTCTTCCCAAAGTCAAAATCATTTTCAAAACTCATATCTCTTTTCTTTATATATTTTTAAAACCATTCTCATACCTTGAGAGAAACCACATTCTCAACTAGGTCCAGCCTAAAACACAAAGCATCATAGAGCTCAAAACCAAAATCACAAACACTGGTTGGTAACTAATAAAAACACAATTCTTATTTAATTCTAGGATTTTAGGACCAATCACCAATCCAATCGTAGCCAAACCATATCTTACCATTTTCACAAATCCAACTCTTTTCTTATTCATTTCCACTTTTCTTTATTAATGTTACTTTGATCAGGAGTAACTAGGCACACAAGTAGTAGATGAGGACACCATTTCCCCTACCTCCCTCCACTGTCGTGGTGAAGTTCCCCGTGCGGGAGGACAACACTCTGGTCCACAGGCCTCAATTTCTTTTCAAAGGCATAGGGATACGTCTTTATCTGACGTCCCATTGGTAACTCGAACACCCAGGTTCACATACCCAGGCTTAACCTACACAGTCGGTGACCTGGACACCTAGGTATCATATTTCTAGGCCTAGCCTACACCGTCTCAAGCTCGACAACCACGGTCGTATCTGGTAATTGATATCTTATCAATTTGTCGACACCAACCCCCGTGATTCCACAACACATTATTAGTGTTCATTTTTTAAACTCTTAAATTTTCCTTTCAAAACCATTTCCATTTCATTCTTTTCGTTGCAGAAATCCATCCATGCAACACATGACCCTCTATTGGGGTCTCAATTCAATTCATGAAAAACCATACTTTAAAATCATAAATTGGGTCTCATGCTCAAAATTACATAAAACCACACATTAATCACTTTTATTCAATCTTAGGGTGTCAAATCCAAAACTATATCCCAAATTTACTTAATTGGGTTCCATATTCCTTCATGACATTTACATGGGGAAGACAACCTAAACACATACTCATTATCTGTTTAAAACCACTAAATCTCCATTTTTCTATTCACATTAATATATCAGGGCCAGGGCAAAATTGACAGACGGTAAACCAAGTTCGGTATACTGAAAATCTCTAGTTCGGTATACTGAAAATCTCTGGTTCGGTATACCGAACATTTTCGGTATACCAAAACTCCCTGTTTTGGTCAATCGAGTGATTTTGGTCTACCGAAACTAGGTATTCTGGCTTAATCTGACAGGAATTCGGTATGCCGAACCCAATTCAGCATGTCGAATTGCCTGTGTCTAGAACACCTCCCTTGTTTCAGCCTACACATTTTGTTTATGTTTTGAATGATTTAATTTCTATGTTTGATTGGATGGTGATACATTAGCATAATGAAAACAGTTACTTGATGATTATTTATAGGTGTAATGCCCTGGACCTAGACACGTTACCTAAATCATAGTATCATAAGAAAAATTACACTAATTACAGTAAAATTAAATAATTGTAACTAAGGCTTACCTCCAGGAAACAATGTGCGGCTAGAAGCTCCAACCCCGGCACTGGAACTCTACTGCACATGATCTGGACCTGAAACTAAACAAAGCACGCGTGAGTGACATCTAAGTCACCCAGTACGCGCCCCAAACACAAAAAAACAATGAAATTCGGCAAAGTTTCTAAAAACACAGCTTTTAGTCTATAACATTTTAAAACATCATTTCCTTTTTTAAAATATTTGGAAATTGTTTCCAAAACCATATTCTTTCTCAAAACTCATCTTTCTTTTTATTGCTTGGGTTTTCGTCCCAAGACTAAAACCACTTTCAAAGCTCATGTCTTGAGAAACCACATTTCCAACCAGATCCAACCTGAAACACAATGCCTCTCGGGCTCAAAACCAAAATTATAAATATTGGCAGGTAACTGGTTAAAACAAAATCATTATTTTATTCCAAGATTTTAGGACCATTCATAAGTCCAATCCTAGCCAAACCACATTTCTTTCTATTTCTCAAAATCACATTATTTTCTTAATCATTTCCACTTTTCTTTATTGATGTTACCTTGATCAGGGGTAACCATACATACAAGTAGTAGACGAGGACATCATTTCCCCTACCTTCCTGCACTGCTGCGGTGAAATTTCCCATGTGGGATGCCACCGCCTTGGCCAACTGGCCTCAATCTCCTTCATATATGCACGGGGATATATCTTTGTCTGACGTCCCATTGGTGACCTGAACAACTAGGTTCAATGACTCAGGCTTAGCCTACACTATCGATGACCCGAACAATTAGGTTCAATAACCTAGGCTCAGCCTACACCTTCACGAGCTCGATGACTCAAACAACCATGTTCAATGACCTAGGCTCAGCCTACACCATCTCAGGCTCGGCAACCACAGTCGTATCTGGCAACTGGTTTCATTGGAGCCTCATACTCCCACCTTGTTGTCGACACCTACCCCTATGGTTCCTTAACACATTATTAGTGTTTTATTTTCAAAACTCTTTAAGCTTTCCTTTTCAAAACTATTTCAATTTTCATTCTTTTTCGTTGCAAGAATCAGTTTCTATGCAATACTTGACCCTCTTTTGGGATCCCAACTCAATTCATGAAAAAAAACCATGCTTTAAATATCATAAATCAGATCTCATGCCCAAAATTACTCAAAAGCCACACATTTATTCTATTTTATTCAGTTTTAGGGCATTTAACCCAAAACCACTCCCAAATACACTTATTTGGGTTCCATATTCCTCCATGTCATTTTCATAGGGAAAACATCATTAACACAAGTATATTGTCCATTTAAAACCTTTTTCTTCCATTTTATATTCTCATTAAAATATCAGGGCTAGGGCAGAATCGACAGACTGAAACTAGGTTCGGTATGCCAAAAATCCCCTGTTTGGTATACCCACTACAAGAAAATCCACATTTAGCAAGGATAATATTCCTCGTAAAGTCCTCGCTAAGTCCTTGCAAAATCCTCGTTAGATAGTTTAACGAGGACTTAGCGAGGAATAATTATCCTCGTAGCTATGTACCTCGTTAAATCAATACTGCAAGGATATATCCTCGTAATGTGCTTGTGTCAATTTAGCGGAGAAATCACGAGGAAATATTTCCTCGTAATGTCCTCGCCATATCCTTGTAACTCCTCGGTAAATGCTCGCTAAATATAATGAGATTGTATCGTAGTTCCAGGTTTAGTGAGGACATTTCCTCGGAAATTGCTCGCTAAGTGCTCACTAAATATCATTATTTTTGCGAGGATATTTCCTCGCAAATTGCTCGCTTTTGCGAGGAAATGTCGTTGCTATGTCCTCACTAATACTGGACAGTTAAAAAAAAATAAAACAATACATTATAGAATTGACATTCAAATACCTGGTAAAATGACATTCAAATACATTCACAAGTACATTATTTGTACACATATACTGATTTCATAAAAAAAAAAATTATTCGATTATACATCGTAAGATTTTACACATTTAAAGTTTTTACAAAAAAGTAGCTAATACAACACTGAAATATCTTAATACAAGTTGATAAATATAATACAAGGCAAAACAATATATTACATATCACTTTCTTCGGGAACCAACTTGCTTTCCTTTACCTTTTGA
>JAMKQA010056761.1:0-16787 GCA_024699735.1 Posidonia australis | reverse complement strand
CATGTTTTTTTAAACATACTCAGTACAGATGCTCATTATTGATGCTTTCTTACATAAAAATTTTAGGTCTGTTTTAAATTTTAAATTGCTTACCATGGAAATTTGTATTAATCATATTAAGCACTGGTATTGAAACTTCAATCTGATAATGTCATATGATATGTGTTTTAGTTTAGTTCAACAATGGGTAATCTCGAAATAAATATGGGTCTTATATAATCCTAGACTGTTCCACTCCTTGGCAATTTTAGGTCTTATATTTATCTCGAAATAAATATGGGCCATATCCGTTTTCATATCCGTTTTTATCCGTATCCGAGTTGGTTTTATCCGTTCCATATCCGTATCCGTATCCGTATCCGTTTTTTGAGGATATGGATATGTACTTTTCCTATCCGTATGATATCCGTATCCGTATCCGTATTTCGAAAACGGATACGGATATGGTAACACCCATATCCGTACCGTATCCGATCCGTTTGCACCCCTAGTGGCCAAGCTAGGAGACAAACTGATGTAGGTGGTTGGGGGTATATGATAGGTGGTGCCACAGTGTACTCCAGTTCAGTAGTAGGATGAATCATGTTAATTGACTCCTCGGAACCACCGAGGAAGGATCGATACAACTGATGCGGAAACAGAGATGATACATTATGAATAAGATTGGTGGGACGAATAAGGGATGTGACGGAATCAAGAGGAAAGACGGAATAGACTCCCGAGGGACCTGGTGCTCCCAGGGCTAAATGCTATGGTAAAGGCTGACTAACTATGTTAGGATATGCTAGGGTGCTTGTGCGGTTGCTGATGTGGGCGCTGGGTTTGTCGCCTGTGTGCTAATCACAATGACCTTCTGGTCAATCAAGTCCTGGATTGCGTCCCTCAGTGCGAGGCAATTGTTCGTCGAGTGGCCTGTGACCCGCTGGAAATTGTAGAACGCGTTCGTATTATACCATGCGAGAAGCAGACTTGGTGGCAGGAGGATCTCTGGCAATTTTAATAGGGATGCGACTTTAGGGAATACCATGTTCAATGGCTCCACTAAAGGGGTATAGTGGCACCTGTCACGACGTTGTCGCTTTGGCTGTGGATGTGCCAATGGCGGGCGCATCCTAACCGATGGGGTAGGATATACTGGAGTGGCAGTGGGAGTAATGTGTGATGCATGAGGTGCTCTAGGTGTGGGCGTGAGTGCATAAACTACTTGGTACTGAGGAGGGGGATGGACATTTACCAGTGTAGAAGGGGATCTAATGTAAAAGACTGTATTCTTGGAGGGATCCCACCTCTTGGGTGGATTGGGGTTATGGTTGTTGTTGTTGTTGTTGTTGCTGCTGCTAGCGCCACTATGTGAGGAAGTGGCTTGCTTAGCAAATGCAGAGAGTGCTGGAAAACTACCTCCGCGCAGAGAACTCTCAACACGGGCACCCGCTCGAAGCAAAGCTGAAAAGGTTGTAACTGGCTGTATGCTGAGTAGAGCCTTGACTGCTAGCTGTGCTCCTCGGATCACAATCTCAATAGACTCCTCATCGGAGGGTCTATCTTTGACCTGTGAAACCAAGGATCGTCATTGCCTCTGCTTAATTGTGACCAAGTCCTCCCGCTTCGGGACTAGGTTGAGATTAAAGGAATACTGTTCAAGGAACGCCTGTGTGAGGTTGTCCCAAGTCTTGAAAGTGGCCATGTTGAGGGAAGTGAACCATTTCAACGTGGGGCCCGTAAGACTCTTCTGGAACAAGCGGATGAGTAGCCTCTTGTCAGCTTGGAGTTGGGCGAGGTCTCCGTAATAGGCTTTAAAGTGTGCGATTGGGCAGCCTCTACCATTATATTTCTCAAATTCTGAGATATGAAAGTTTGGAGGGAGAGTCACCTCTGGGAAATAACAGAAGTCTCGGAATTGGAAGGACCGGCGATCCCCACCCTACACTTGTCGGAGTGTTCGCTCCAAATCATTCACCCTCACAAGGAGAGCGTTTGGAGCTACTGTGGTAGCAGATTGTGCAGCTGATGCGGGCGTCGCGTACACCGTATGGGTCACCCTTAAAGGCTCCTCTGGATCCACATTCCGCCTTCTAGTGCTACAGCAGGATGGCCAATGTACCTGTGCACGGGTGTTGTGGGCTGAGGTACAAAAGATGAAGCTTGTGTTTGGTACAATGGTGAAGATAAGGCAGGGGGTGGTGCTACAGGAGGTGCAGAATGCGGGAGTAGGAGCTGCTGGACCGAAATGGCCTTGGGAACTATGCTCATGGCTAGCCACTAGATAGCGGAGATGCATGCTGTGGTGAATACTGTGGCGGTGCTGCAGAAGGCAATGTCGACGCCCCTATTGCCGAGGAGTCAAGGGAAGGCGACAACTATGGGGGTAGTGCAGTGGGTGCAACTTGTGGTCCTAGGGTTGGTTGCAAAGGCAACTCAAGAGTCGGGAAGGAAAAACTTGAAAAGGGTTGGAGCGCCAGTGTCAATCCCTACAACTACTGGGCGAGGGCCGACATTTGTTGCAGCTACGCGGTAACAGGATCATCACTTGTGGCTCCAAAAGATGGAGCCAAAAAAGGGGCGAATGAGTCAGGAAGTTGAAAACCCAATTGTCCAAACTAGGAGGAAGCTACTACAGAAACAGCCGCAGTCGGATGGGTGCCAGAAAACACATAGTCCTGAGGAGTAGTGAAAGGAGCCTGAGGGATGGTCATGGGAACAGACTCAACAGTTGGGGCCCCAAAAGCTACAGATGACCAAGATGACGACCCCAAAGGCAGAGTAGCCACAGGGACACGGTAGTGAGACGGTAGAGGTCCTCCAGATGCTAAGGAAAATGTGGAGGCAGTAGTGATGGTAGGGACCGATACAAAGGAAGGATGGACTGAAACAGGGATCTTCTCCTAGACAATATAGGAATGAGGCTCGTTGGTTTACTGGGCCATAGCGGATCACGAGCGGGTACGGATCGGACTGCGGCTGGGAACAAGAGGGTGAATCCTAGGACGAGTTATCGTCAAAAGTGATGACTAACTCAGGAGATGTGGTCAAAAATCGGGTCACAATGGGTGTCAATGAAAGGAAAAACCTCGAGCTCTAGCTAAGAAACTCACACATTGACCGATACTGATGGTATTACAAAAACAAGAATCAAGTTAGAAAAGACGCAGTGCTTATGGTGGTATGAATGCAGATGCATGAATGCTTCTAGTATCTGCTCTCTCACTCTCTAGGGGTGTCCTACTAAGCTGTCTACTCTGGGTTCGCACAAGGGTAAATGGGTCTCCAACTCAAGGTTAGAAAGTAAAGGTTCCCGTTCTAAATCCTCGCCAAAGCTTAGGCAGTGAACGGGTGGTGCGTTTGGGGTCTCGTCCTCTGCCAAAGCAGTAGGCTGTACCCTCTACTAACACCGACATGACCCCGGACAAGGGGGACATACCGATATCTCATCCTACGCCAAAGCTATAGAATGAGAAACAGGGGAATGTCCTTCGCAAACTATATAGGTGGACTCCAGAGAGGAGAAGATGCATGCCCTATATGATGAAAGCAAAATATGTTTTAAGTCTTTTACTTGTGAATTTATTAAACCTTGGGGGAAAGTTTGCAATTTGTCACTAGTTTGTCCTATTTATTTATTTTTTAATGTGATTTTTATTAACCAAAAAGGGGGAGGAAAACATGTCTTTAATCTTCTAATCATGGCAAATGCAAAAGGGGAAGAAAACATGCAAAGCAGCCATCAATCAACAAACAAAATGCATGCGCATGTTATGTGCAAAAGTGGTGGCATAGCAAATGTGTAAAAAGAAACACCTATCATACAAAATGCATGCACAAAAATGTAAACAAGGCACAACTTATACTACAAAAAAAAGGGGTAGTCAAAGCAAACAGATAAGGAACAAGCAAGCAAGTGAAAAAAAACCAAAGTAAACAAAAAACCAAAATGAAAGCCGGGATCTGGTTATCCCCAGTGGAGTCGCCAGTTCCTGTAACCATGCCAACGACAGCCTCTAGCGTGGCACAAAAGGTCAAATGCACGTGGACCAGTGAAGTCACGGCAAAAAGCGATAAAGTAATGAAAAAATGCGGGAGTCACCACCTAGTCTACTTAAAAATGGGAGACGAGGAAAACTGTTTTTGAAACAACAAACTATGAAACTATTGCCAGAAAACAAGCCATTGGAAAGGACATCATGAACCAAAATAATGGGTAAGGATCCGTATTACGCACGGAGAAGGTATTAGGCACCCCTGTGCGCCCGAGAAATCGATCTTTTATGGGTTTTTGTTTACTTATGTGGAAATGTTGGCTTTACAGCCTATTTCTGTATGCTAGAGGATGATATGCAATGCCATGCCACATGCAAGTTGTGCCTAGTTCTAAACATGAGTAGAGAGACCATAGAATGTGTCATAATGCTCCGAAAGATCACTCAAGTTGTGGATCAAACATCAGTGCAAAGATATTGTGCCACATTGGTGTGCCAGGTATGTGCTCTACTCCAGTGTACTTATTTAGTGCTTCAATAAGATGTGCCATACTAGTGTGCTACATAAATGTACCGAAAAGGTGTGCCATCTAGCTATGCCTGTAAAATGCTAAGTAGGATGTTGGATTTTCTTCTGGAGTTTAACCTATGACTCTAGGCTAGTTTGATGCACTTGGAGGATTCCGTTCTTTTTGGGAAAGCGAGATCTGAATTCATCGCCACTGGATCCATCAACAAGCCGCCTCAAAAATCAGGGTGTCTATATATATATATATATATATATTAATCCTAGGGAGATAAATATATTGACATAAATGGTTAGGATAACCATTAGAATGATTGTAGGGCATGCCTAAAATAAATTAGCAAAAGATCATCTGGGATATGGGTAGAGTAAAAGATGATATAATTTAAAAATAATAGGCCTTCCCCAGATGGCTTACACTGAACTTTAGGGATCATGATAGCATCTCTAGGTCTAGGGTTTGTGTGGTTTTATGTGTGGTACACTGAATGGAGTATTCAGTGACACTGTTCCAAGTGTTTGAGCCGATCTCGTTGTGCTCCCGAGGGACACAAGACAGTAGGTGTCTTACACTTGGGCGCTAAAGCATAGAGTTTTGGTTGTGGTTACTTTATTGTGGTGTCTTCTGGGTGAGCTTGACACTTAGAGGACGCTTTTGTAGGTGTTTTCTTTGGTTGTGGTCGTGGATTGAGTGTGGTACTCGTTAACCCAAACACTCCCAAGGTGTTTTTGCTTGGCCTGACAAGGGAGTTGTCGAGGCTGTGTTTTGTTTGTGGTTTCTCGGCCTTTGTTTTCCATGCTGCCATTGGGTACAGTGATTTGTGAGTTTTAAATTATATTTAATGGTTTTCGAAATGATTTTCCAAAAAGAGAGTTTTGGAAAGAGAAAAGTACAAATTAAAAAATGGCTTTGAAAATTTTTTTTAGTGCTTTCTGTTTGTGTTGGGGATCAATAAACTGAGGCAAGTGTTTGTCGGATCTTAGAGGTATGACACTCTTTGATTGTAGATCGCAAGGCCAAGGTTGAGGTCCGTGGGCTGAGGTGTTTGTGGTATGATGAGGAGGTATGATACTCCTACTGTTGCTATGGGTACTGAAGCTCAGGTGTTGTCAAGTGTGGAGGTATGAGACTCTCTCCTGAGTACTATGTGGAGGACGTCATGAGGAGGCGTACCTTATGTTGGCTAGAGCGGGTGGGATGCACGCCTCGTTGCTAGTAGCATCCTAAGAGACAAGACTGTCTTCCTAGGAGGGGCTAGCTATGTAAGGATTCTCTAAGTGGGAGAATCGTAGGATGGTAATCGTTCCTACATAGGGTAGCTTCACCATGACAGTGTAGACACCGTTGGTTGCATTTCGGTAGACTACTTGTGGCCAGTGTTGTCTGTTTGGCGTTAGATAATTCGACACATTGTTTGTGCTTGTGATATGTGTGAAGTCCTAGTTCAAGAAATTAGGCTTTGGGCCTATAGGAGGCTGTGATTTTGACCCCTATTGAGGCACTGTGTTTTGGGAGTGGTGGTTCCATTGTTTTGGGAGCGGTGTTTCCATGGTTTGGGAGTAGAGGCTCCGTGGTTTGGTGTTGTACTTGAATTCAGAGGGGACCATGTTGTGAAAAGCAGAGACTCTGTAATTATGCTTTAGTGTAGCTTTTGGGCTTGATTTGACAAGAGTGGCCATCTTGAGCATGCATAAAAGGTTTTAAAAAAAACATGCACATGTTGTTGAAAGGGAAAAAAAAGAATGGTTTTAAAGGCATGGTTTTGAGTTTTGTTGCTTGCCAAGCAGTGGCGAGCTGCTAAGGTTTGGTGTTGCGGCATCCAAGAGGGGTGCCTGTGCTTATTTGCTTATGCTGTTGGTACGCCTGTTTCCTAGGCATGGTGTGCTAACTTGTCAAGTGAGAGTGTGTGTTGGGTGATCATTGAGTGGTCACTCACTTGTACTTTGTTTTTGTGTGTTTTAGTAGATGTAGGATAGCAGTTGTTGGTTACTGATGCATATAGGAGGAGTTATGCCGTCACACATCAGCGATCCAGGTGAGTGTTAATTTAGTTTTATTTCTGTTATTTAGTGGATTTATTTTACTATTGAGAGTACCTAGCCTTAGCTGCATTATTAGTGTAATTGTTGGTTAATAATAAAGATAAAAATAATTAAATAGAAATTTGTAGTTAGGTTAGGTGGTAGTGACTTGGGGGTCGTTACACGTTTGAATAGATAACAATGTCAATTGGATAGTTTGAGATATCAGTCTGAAGTGAGACAAAGGGGCAATAATGACAAATGATGAATGTCGTCTAGATAGTTTAGGGCATCAACTTGAAGGAAAGGAGAGGGGCATGGTAGGTCTAGAGACCCACCCAACAGACAATTGACGGATGTTGTTTGAGTAGTTTGGGATACCAGCCCGAAGATGAAAGAAGGAGCATGGTAAGATATTAGACTTATCAACTAAGAAGAATACGATAAGTTACGGACTTACTGACTAAAAAGACAATAACAAGTTTCAGACTTACCAATCGAAGAAGATTATGGTAAGTTTCGAACTTACCGATCACAAAAGAATATGGTAAGTTTCAAAGTTACCTATCATAAAAGAATATGGTAAGTTTCAAACTTACTGACTAAAGAGGTAAGTTTCGATCTTACTGACCAAAGAGGATAAGGCAAGATATTGGATTTGCTGGTCAAAGAGGGATATGGTAAGTTTCAGACTTACCGACCAAAGTAGATAAGGCAAGATGTCGAACTTGCCAAGCAACGAATGAAGTAGTAAGTTTCAAACTTATCGACCAAGAAAGATATGACAAGATATCAGACTTGTCGACCAAAGGAAGATATGGTAAGTTTCAGATCTATCGATTAAAGAGATAAGTTTCGGACTTACCGACTAGAGAGGATATGGTAAGATATCGGACTTGCTGGCTAAAGTGGGATATGGCAAATTTTGGAACAACGTCTTTTTGCAGATGATAGGGGTTAAAACACAATTTTGTCGGGCGTTGCCAATTTCCACCACCCTTTAGGTTATACTGGGATGCTTGTGACCCAACCAAGTTGTTGGGAGATTCCTTGGTGTCCTGAAAGATCACTACTATTATTTTGCCAAATATCGGGTGCCATCTTTCTACATAAAGTAGGGGTCTATATGTAATTTTTGCAATAGTGATAGAGTATTCTAAAATAAAACCGCTCCAAGAGATTTTTCTAGCAATATTGTTAGGCATTGAGGCTTCATAACAATTTTTGTTGCTTAAGGGTCACTGATTCAATGCTGTGATGTCGAGGGTCAAATTGCAATTTTGCTAAATAATTTACACTTTGAGCCTTGGACAGTAACTACTCCCTAGATGTTGGAGAAGCATTTTAAAAACTTGATGAGCCTCACCAATAACTGCTTCAACTATTCCATCTTCCTCTTTGATTTTAATTTTCATGCATCAACTTATATTCATTTTTTCCATTTCAACATTAATTTACTCAAAGGCTTTTAACAGACGTCCTTGCAAGCTTTCTTTCTTCTTCTTCTCCTTCTCACATTCCCTTCACTCGCCTGTGTGCTATCTCCCATCTCAGGTGGTGACAATGGCCTCATGGGTGGTGACTAGTAGCAGCAAGGAGAGACAGAAGCAACACACTAAACCCTTTATGGACAACATGCTTGAGCTCTGGTCAACGGTGAGCGACAGCTATTGGGAGGATCATCATTGGTGGTTGCTCCGTGTTTGGTAGTAGTGATTCCTCCCCTACTCTCCTACATTTCTGTGGTATGCTTGTTGGGATTGTTCTCTCTTTTTTCTTCATTCCTGCATTGGTCAGCTCGCCAAGGTGGAGTTTCGACTGACAGTGGTTGATGGGTTGGTGTTCCCGGTAGTTGTTGGGCCTGGGGATGTTGTCGAGTTTTCATGGTTTAACATAGGTCCATGCTTAGAGGGAGGTTAGGTTTCATCCTTCGGTGGTGTCAAGGGTGGTTGGCTATGGGACGAGAAGTGTCAACTCTTGGCAGGGGTGCATGGCTAGCGGCGATGCAAAGATTGGCCGGTCGTGACTAGGGGCCTAAAGTAGTCTGAGGTATAGGGGCATGCCTGGCCTGCGGCTAGGGGTGGCTATGAATGGCTAGGGGTGGCAACGGGTCAGGTCTGGATCGGGTCTACCTATACCTAGACCCAGACCCATCTTATTTCATGGGTCCGGGTCTGGGGCTGGGTCTGGGTCTTAATTTTAGGACCCAAACCCATGAAGATAACGAGTCTAGGTCCTAGTTTTGGGTCTAATGGGTCCACCAACTTATTTTCATTTTTTTAAAGAAAATTGATTTTTAATTAAACTTAAAATATTGTAAATAGATTTTTGGGTCTAATAGGCCCATGTAATTAATTGCAATATTGTATAAATGGTTTATTAATGGATAATCTGTTGTTTCTTGTATGTGTGAGCTTGTTGTTGGCCTTATATGCAGCTGCTTGTGACTTGGGACCAATGTGAAGTCTAGTTTGAAGATGCACAGTCGCCTCGATTTGCATGCCTGTCTTTTCTTCCTTTTCTTTCCTTCTTTTCCTCCTTTCTTTTTCCTTCTCCCTCACAAGCCACGCCTTTCCACCCTTTTCCCCCATCTTCTTCTTCTTCCTCTTCTTCCACACACCTGTGCCACCAACGACGCCAGCTCGTGCCTTGCAGTCTCTTCCAACGCGATGGACGGCCGACGCAATGCGGGAGGAGGAGAGGATAAAGGGAGGCGGAGGCATGTGAACCAGAGGGAAGGCAATCGAAAGAGGAGAAGAAAAGGAATAACCGCGTGCACAGCTAGAGGTGTAGATCGCCGGTGGAGGAGGCTTCGCCGGGGTGAGAGGAGACTCGCCAACGAGTGAGGAAGATCGCTGGAGTGCCACTCAAGGTACATGGCCCTTCTCCTTACTTGTTTACATGTTTCCAGTAGATCATGTTAAATGTATGAGAATAGAGATAAAATGCATGTAAAATCATAGAAAAATAGTGGAATTGATGAGAATGAGTTGAATTGCATGAAAACACAGATATCATGCGGTTAGGATGAAAATTTGTGGGATTAAACGAGATTTGGGATGTTAGCTATAGTAGGTTAAACTGAGCTCTTCCCTTTTGTGATTTTTGTATGAATCACATAGTTAATGGATTGAGGAATGGTTTGAGGGGTTTTGAAGTAGACTCAAGGGTCTACACCCCATGATTTAATGGTAACTTGTGATGTGTGTTTGGGAGGTCCGATTGAGGCTCCCACTTCGGACGATATTCATCGATCGAAATAGGGGTGTGCCTTGTCTGCGAGGAATTCGGTATACCGAAATTCAAGATCCTTGGTTTCGACAAACCGAAATCTTTCGGTCGATTGAAACAAGGGGTTTCGGTATACCGAAGGAATTCGGTTTGCTGAATCAGTGATTTTCGGTTTACCGAATTCCTATTCGGTCTGTCGTTTTCATCCCTTGGCCCATGTGATTAAATGGGCACAAATAATGGAAGTAAAAGGTTTTAAATGAACATGTGTTAGTGGTGTTTTCCCCATGCAAATGACATGGAGGAATATAGAACCCAAATAATTGGATTTGGGCATCGTTTTGGGGTTTTAGACCCTGTAAATGAATAATATGGTTGATTGTGTGTGGTTTTGGGCATGAAACCCAATTTATGACTTTTAAAGCTTGATTTTAAATGAATTGAGTTGGGACCCCAGTGGAAGGTCAGGTGTTGCATGGAAAACAGATTCCTGCAATGAAAAAAAAAAGAATGAAATGGATATGATTTTGAACAGAAAAGCTTAAAGAGTTTTGAAAATGAAACACTAATAATGTATTAAGGAACCACGGGGGTTGGTGTCGACAACGTGGTAGGAGTATGAGGCTCATTTGAAACCAGTTGCCAGACACGACTGTGGTTGCCGAGCTTGAGACGGTGTAGGCTGAGCCTGGGTCATAGTACCTAGTTGTTCGGGTCACTGAACTAGTGATAGTGTAGGCTGAGCCTGGGTCATTGTACCTAGTTGTTCGGGTCACCGATGGGGCGTCAGACAAAGACGTATCCCCGTGCATATATGAAAGGAAACTGAAGCCGGTTGGCCAGGGCGGTGGCGTCCCGCACAGTGAATTTCACCACGGCAATGCAAGGAGGTAGGGGAAATGATGTCCTCGCCTACTGCTTGTGTGCCTGGTTACCCCTGATCAAGGTAACATCAGTAAATAAAAGTGGAAATGTATAAGAAAAGAATGTGATTTGAGAAATGAAAAGAAATGTGGTTTGGCTAGGATTGGACTTATGAAGGGTCCTAGAATCCTGGAAATGAATAAGAATTATGGTTTTAACCAGTTACCAGCCAATGTTTAAGGTTTTGGTTTTGGGCCCTGAGAGGCAACATGTTTTAGGCTGATTCTGGTAAAAAAAATATGATTTCCTCTAAAATATGAAAGGTTTTGGAGAGTATAAAAGAAAGAAAGATGAGTTTTTGAGAAAGATGGTGATTTTGGGAAGAAATCCCTAGTATTGAAAAAAAAAAGACATGTTTTGGAAAATGGTTGCCAAATGTTTTGAAATGAAAAGATGAGTTTTGAAAAGGGTATGGAATTGGGACCAAACTCCCAAGTGGTTTAAATGAAAAGAAAAGGGTGTTTTAAAACTGGATTTTAAAAAAGAAAACCAACTTTGAAAATTAAAAGCGAAGTTTGGAATGGTTTTGTAGAGATTTTTTTTGTGGTTTTGTGTGTTTGAGGTGCGTACTGGGTGACTTAGATGTCACTCACGCATGCTTTGTTTGGTTTTCAGGTGTAGATCGCGTGCAATCGAGTTCTGGTGCAGGAGTCGGAGCTTCTAGCCGCACATTGAGATTCCGAAGGTGAGCCTTTGTTACAGTTATTTGATGTTTCTATAATTAGTGTAAATTTGCTTATGATACTGTGATTTAGTAGCGTGCTCGAGACCGGGGAGTTATAGAGTGGTATCAGAGCTAAGGTTTCACCTAGTGCACCGGCTTGGTGATGTCCGGTCTAGTGGCTCCCTAGGACTGCACTATAAGAAATCGTGCACCTGAATTTTTGGTTGTTGTGTTTTGTTGTGCTGGTAGGAAGATGTCTCGCCGAGGTCGCAGTCGTGGAAAGACCCCTATACCTGACTCCGAGACAGGAGAGGGTAGTGCGTGGAGGGGTATGCGATGAGAGTTTGGCGAGATGATGCGAGGTTTCACCCAGTCCTTTGGCAGCAATAGCAAGGATGAGGCGAAGGGAGACTCATGGATCAAGTAGTTCTGCCAACTGGGCGCGCTGACTTTTGGTGGGCGTGGCACACCAGAGGAGTGTGAGGCTTGGTTCCTGGAGGTGGAGAAGATCCTAGAAGGGATCGAATGTCCAGTAGAGAAGTGGGTTCGGATCGCGGCATTTCAGCTCAAAGGTGCTGCGGATCAATGGTGGAGGACAGTGTGCTGCACCAAATTTCCAAATACGGACCTACTAATGATCACTTAGGAGGAATTTCAAGAGGCATTCTATGAGAGGTTTTTCCCTGAGCATGAGAGGGACATGCTAGATAGAGAATTCAGGAACCTGAAGCAGGGGAGCCAAACTATGGCAGAGTACGAGTCGTCCTTCTTTCTGCTAGAGCAGTTTCTCTCAGGCTGTAATTTTTGAGAAGAACAGAGCCATGAGGTTTGTGGAAGGGCTGAATCCTGTGTGAGATCCAGAGTTATTGGCTACAAGTGCCAGACCTTAGCGGATGTTGTTGAGCTTGCAAGCCGATATGAGGATGATCGTAGGCTGTTCCAGGAGGAGTATCCCAAGAAGGAAAAGGGGAGGAAATCTGTCTCTCGACCCTCCGTCTCTCGACCGTCAGTGATGGGAGCGCCTAGTTCTGGGAGTTCTAGCAACTCTGGGAAAAAGCGAAAGCAACGACCTACATCTATTAAAGAAGAGAGTATGGGTTTCAGCCACGTAGGGTCTAACAGCGGCCCACAGATGGGACCATGCCATGTCTGTGGCAAGAAGGGGCATGTAATGGCGTAGTGTTGGCACCAGTAGAGGAATTTAGACAGTGTAGTATGCTACAACTGTGGGAACTCCGGGCATTACCAAAAGAATTGTCCCAGTCAACCGAAGCCAATAAGAGATGCGCCATCTCAGCCTACCAAGGGGAGAGTGTTCTCCATTGCTGTCCCAGATGCTGGTCCATCTGGAGATGTGGTAGAAGGTGAGAACTAGTACGACTGTATGAGTTAAGTCTTGTCCTGTAATAATAGATCCTATGTGTAATTAACACTATTTCTTATTATGATTATGGTTATGATGTGTTAATTATAAAATCTTTTCTTGTGGCTGATCGGATGGCCCGAGTCTTGTTCGACTCTGGGAGTTCATTTTCTTTTGTCTCTGAGTCATTCGCCTTTGAGATCCGGACTAGGCCAGCCAGGTTGGCATTCCACCTAGATGTGGTCACTCCATTGGGAGAACATAGTCTAGCGTGGAGATATTTGAGACCGATTGATATTCAGTTGGGGGACAGGAACTTTTAGGCCAATTTGATCCTAATGGACATGCAGGATTATGTTGTTATCTTGGGAATGGATTGGCTGGCACAGCATTTAGCCATGGTAGATTGTGCCAAGAGGAGAGTTCTGGCTGAGTGTCTAGGCCAAGGCTGGTGTATGGTACAAGGCACCAAACCAGGTTAGCCTAGAAAAGTGATTTCTGCTCTCAAGGCCTACCATCATTTGGCAAGAGGCAGTGTGGGCTATTTGGCCTGTGTGACAGTTTCTACTTCGCCTGTGGTCGAGATTCAGGACCTACCGGTGGTGAGGGACTATCCCGATGTTTTTCCAAAGGAATTGCATGGGATGCCACCGCACAGGGAAGTAAAGTTTGTGATTGATCTGGTGCCGTGATCAGGTCCTATTTCCAAGGCTCCATACAGAATGGCACCTGCAGAGTTAAGGGAGCTCCAGGATCAACTACAGGAACTGATGGATAAGGGATTCATTCGTCCCAGTGTATCACCTTAGGGGAGCATCAGTTCTGTTTATCAAGAAGAAGGATGGTTCACTTCGTCTCTTTATAGACTACTGAATGTTGAACCAAATCACCGTGAAGAATAAGTATCCACTGCCCAGGATCGATGATTTGTTCGACCAGCTGCAGGGAGCATCGATGTTTTCCAAGATAGATCTGAGATCTGGATACCATCAATTGAGGATTAGTGAGCTAGATGTGCAGAAGACAGCTTTTCGCACCCGTTATAGACATTATGAGTTTTTGGTTATGCCATTCGGGTTGATGAATGCATCAGCTGCTTTTATGGACCTGATGAATAGGGTGTTCAGACCCTATTTGGATCAGTTTGTGGTCATCTTTGTGGATGATGTTCTGGTGTATTCTCCAGATGTTCAAACTCACTAGAGGCATTTGAGGATCGTACTGGAGACACTGAGGCAGCATCAGCTTTATGCCAAGTTCTCCAAGTGCAAGTTTTGGCTAGAAGAGGTATTCTTCCTTGGTCACATTATTTTAGGAGAAGGCATCAAGGTAGATCCAGCCAAAGTGGAAGCTGTAAGCAATTGGGCCAGACCGAAGACAGTAATTGAGATTAGAAGTTTTCTTGACCTGGCAGGATATTATAGGAGATTCATCTAAGATTGCTGCACCATTTATCAGACTGACTAGAATGGAAGTGCACTTTGCTTGGGATTGGCAGTGCGAGGAGAGCTTCAATGAGTTGAAGGCTCGTCTGGTATCTGCCCCAGTTTTGACTTTTCCCTCTAGGAGTGGCGGTTTCACAGTCTACAGTGATGCATGTGGAACTGGTTTGGGATGTGTGCTGATGCAGCATGGTAGGGTGGTGGCGTATGCCTCGCGCCAGTTGAAAGATCATGAGAAGAATTATCCCACCCATGATTTAGAGATGGTAGCTGTCGTGTTCGCCATGAAGATTTGGAGGCACTATTTATATGGCGAACAGTTTGAGGTGTACACAGATCATAAGAGTCTGAAGTACAACTTTACTCAGAAAGATTTGAACCTGAGACAGAGGCGCTGGGTGGAGTATATTAAGGATTATGATTTCAACTTGTTGCATTACCCAGGGAAGGCAAATATGGTTGCAGATGCTCTGAGCAGGCGCACTCATGTCATGGCTAGTCTGATGATCCATGATTGGAAATTGTTAGAGGGACTAGTGAATTGCAGGCCATGGATATAGTCTCAGGGACCTACTAGAGTGGTGCTGGCTAATTTGTCTGGTCGCCCGAGGATGATCGAGGCGATTATCACAGCTCAGCAATATGATTCTTTTGTGTTAGATATCTAGAGGAAGAAATGCCCCTCATTTTTTAGTTGGGGTAGACGGTGAGTTGAGATATGATTTGAGATTATATGTATGTGACATCTGGGCTTGATTATCCATTTTTATTGTAAACCTGGTAATTATTTGCAATATTGTATAAATGGTTTATTAATGGATAATCTGTTGTTTCTTGGTTGTGTGAGATTGAGTTTGGCTTTCTGTTCATCTGCTTGTGATTTGGGATCCATGTGGAGTCCGGTTTGAGGATGCACAGTTGCCTCGGTTTGCATGCTCGTTCTTTCCTCTTTTCTTTCTTTTTCCTCTTCTCTCATTCACGAGCCCCACAGACACACTTGTCTTCTTCCCCATAAACCCTCCACCAGCCCGTGCCACTACCACCAGCATCCCGTGCTTCGCCATCATCTCCAATGCGATGGGTGGCTGGCTTGATGCGGGAGGAGGAGGAGATAAGAGGGTGAGGTGGAGGCGATCATGTCCGGGAGGGCCGTGATGCGAGGAAGAAGAGGGAAAGGAAGAACGGGGTGCGCGTAGCTGATGAAGGAGTGTTTGGTGTCGTCCGTCTGTGGGAGAAGCCTCGCTGGAGTGTGGGAAGGATCACCAGGGCGCCATCGGAGGTACGTAGCCCTGTCTCTACCTCGTTTACATATTTCCTATTGATTATGCCTCAAGCATGAAAAATTGAGGGAAATGCATGAAAAATTATAGAAAAATAGTAGGAATGATGGAAATGAGTTAAATGATGTGAATGTGTAGGGATCATGCTAGATTATGTGAATTTTGTGAGTTTTGAGGAGTTATGCCTTAAATGTTTTAAGGTTTCACTTTGAGCATGTTTCCTCTACGAATTTATATCTTCTTGTGTGGTTGATGGAATCATGAATGGTTTGAGGGGTTTTGAAGTAGACTTGAGGGTCTACGCCTCATGATTTTATGGAAATTTATGGTGCATGTTTGGGGGGGTCGGATCGGGACTCCCACTTTGAGTGAATTCCGTTGTTGCAGAACAGGGGTGTGCCCTGTCTGCGAGGAATTCGGTATGCCGAAATCGTAGCAGATTAAGCCAGGTGCCTGCTTTCGGCAGATTGAAAACACCCGGTCGACTGAAACAGGGGTTTTCGGCATATCGAAAATTTTCGGTATACCGAAACAGGGAATTTCGGTATTCCGAATTTAAAAATTTGGTATACCATTTTTGCCCTAAACTTGGGATGTAAAAATGTGAATTTTTGATGAATGTTAAGTGGTTTTAATGGTATGGTGGGTTTATATGAATGATGTTTCCCTATGTAATGACATGGAGGCATGTGAAACCCCAAACAAATGGATTTGGGTGTGGTTTTGGGTTTTAGACCCTATTAATGAATGAAAAGATGGTTTTATGTGGTTTTGGGCATGAGACTCAATTTATGACTTTAAGCATGATTTTCATGGCTTGAGTTGGGACCCTAATGGAGGGTCAAGTGTTGCAAGGAAATAGAGTCCTGCAACGAGAAGAATGGAATGAAACGTAAAGTGGTTTTGAAATGGAACACTGATAATGTGGTTGTCGAGCTTATAGTTGTGTAGGCTGAGCCTGAGTTTTCATACCTAGTTGTTCGAGTCACTGACGGTGTAGACTGAGCCTGGGTCGTTGGACCTAGTTGTTCGGGTCACCGACGGTTTAGGCTGAGCCTAGGTCATTGGACCTAGTTGTTCGGGTCATCGACGGTTTAGGCTGAGCCTGGGTCATTGGACCTAGTTGTTCGGGTCATCGACTGGGGAGTCAGACAGAGACGTATCCCCGTGCACTTATGAAAATGAAATTGAGGCCGGTTGGCTAGGGCGGTGACATCCCGCACTGGGAATTTCATCGCGGCAGTGCAGGAAGGTAGGGGAAGGATGTCCTCGCCTACTGCTTGTGTGCCTGGTTACCCCTGATCAAGGTAACAACAGTAAAGAAAAGTGGAAATGAATAAAGAAAGTGAAATGTGTTTTGG